>PVIJ01015081.1:0-37878 GCA_004024925.1 Scalopus aquaticus
AAAAAAAAAAAAAAAAAAAAAAAAAAAAAAAAAAAAAAAAAAAAAAAAAAAAAAAAAAAAAAAAAAAAAAAAAAAAAAAAAAAAAAAAAAAAAAAAAAAAAAAAAAAAAAAAAAAAAAAAAAAAAACCAAACAAATTGTAACCAGACTTGTAAGGCAAAGGAAGAGACACATAGGCCAGAGTCTAGGAGGATTCCAAATATGAAGATGTAGTTGACCTCAGAAGCCAACAACCTGACAGCATTAGTGTGTAACAATATGCATGGAGTATTGCTAACCCAGGATACTCACTCAAGGTTTCATGTTCAGAGTTTTCATTACATAGACATGATCAAGTATCTACATGATCTGAGCCCTCTAAAATTGTACCTTCATTCTATTTTCAACCTAATAACTATTTCACATACTATTCCATCCAATTAGCTGTTTCCTCTAAAGGTCATGCATTTTAATGTTGCCATGCTTTTGTACAGCTTCTCCCTGGTCTGTTGGCTCTACTCACCAACTCATACTCCCCTGTTTACCTAATGTTAACTCAAGTTGAAAAACTCAGGGGGGGAAAAATCACCTCCCCCAGGAAAATTAACCATATTTCACCTCTCATAACTAGTTTACTATATATTAAGTGTCTGAATGTTTAAATCACTGGATGAATGGTTCAACATAAGGACTAGGTCCTTTTGAATGGCACCCAAGACAATTCATTCAGCCTTAAAGCTGTATTTTTAATCTTACCTAAAATCTGCCTTACTTACCTAAAACTGTGCTATACCCAGTGCATGTCTGCTCAGTACACTGCCTCATCACACTTCCATGACTTTATTCCCATCAGTTTCAGTGTGAATTTTCTCCTCTGGCACACCATCCCCATTTGTTCACTAAAAAATAACCTCTGTTATCTAAAGCTCAGCTAAAATATCATCTTTGTTTATGTTTCCGTAGTCTGCTACTCCTCCCATCTTCACTCCATAATGTCCTGCAGAGATCATAGATTCTGAAATATGAAGGACTCAAATCCATGGAGAAGAAAGCAATGATGAAAGGGTAAATGTGTATGGATTAATTACCTAAGTTTGTCACTTGCCCAGAACCTCATAAACATACATCTTAAGTCACTTCTTTGTGAACAGAACACTTATTTAATCTGCATGTCAGTAAGAGAAAGGTCTGAATACATAGCTTATCACTAATTCTCACTTAGTTGACAGTCAATGGGGAGAAAAAAAATTAAGACCTGGTTCAGAGCTGGGATTGAATACTGGTCCCAACCTTTACTGAGTGTTGGACATGCACAAATTATCTCTGGGCCCCAAAACCTCTCATCAGGAGGAATGAAGACATTTACTTCTTAGGACTGGTGCCTAAGAATCACGAGCTCATGTACTAGATGCTTGCTCAATGAAAATCGCCTTCCTTTTCCCTAGGCTTTATTACACAACTACAAGGCAAATTTAACTCCAAAACATAAATATTTCACTAAAAATCAATCTCCCTGCCTTTAATGGGGGGAATTAGCATGTACACTATGCATTAGCCTAGTGACTTAACATTTGCTGAAATCACCTATCCACAGGGCTTCCTAACTTCTTTTCCACTCCTCTGAAAAATGTGCCGACACTTTGACTGTTACCCTTGTTGCTGCACTTGACTGTCAGCCTAAACAGAGAATATATCCACTACCAGTAGTTTTCCTCTCACTTGAACAGAAGCCATCCCAAGTTTTACATGACATCACAAGTGTGATCTCTTATGTACTTTCAACAACTTAAATTTCTGCCGGCACTCTTTGGAAGAGAAGCCAGTCTAATCTCACCCCAGAAAGTTGGAAAGGTAAGTGAGGAAATGATGCATGTCTCGCAAGTGAAAAGCCTTTGGTCATTTATATATATAATGGGAGAGTCACCTGAAACCAACAGAAGCCATACTGAGCTCTCAAGTAATCAGAGACCATTATGGAAGCAGTGATGACAGCACTGTCACTTGATTATCGACCACAGGCTGGTCATTTGATTATTACATGACAACAGAGTCTCATCTTTATTCTGTATACTCCTCCACATAAACTAGCCACCTGCCTTTCTCAGAACCCACACTAGGAAGTAGACAAGGCACGTATTATCTATATTTTATATATGAGAAAAATGAAGCACAGGGAAGACATGTGATTTGTCTGAAGTATCATAGCTGATTATTATCAAATCCAGGAGTGTAGCCGAGGTTCTTCCAACTTTCTGACCCAAAGTACCATGATAAGTTAGTGGTAACAATTTTGATTCACCTACTTTTTTATCCCAACCTAACCTCAGATACTGTTCTTTAAAAATCAGCTAAATTGTTTCATGTCCAATTCTCACCTTGGCAGACATCAAAATTTGAATGTCTTTTAAACCAAAAAGCCAGAAAGTACCAGGCAGCAACAAGTACCAGCTCTTATGCCACCTTACACCAACAAGAATAACACATTAAAAAACAGAAAATAACAAATGTTGACGAAGATGTGGGAAAAAAGGAACGCTCCTACAGTGTTGGTGGGACTGCAGACTGGTGCAACCACTATGAAAAGCTGTATGGCGGTTCCTCAAACAATGAAAAATGGAGCTTCCATATGATTCAGCAATTCCACGCCTAGGAATATACCCAAAGGACACAAAAACAGTAATCCAAAAGGTCACATGCACACCTATTTATTGCAGCACTATTTACAATAGCTAAAACATGGAAACAACCCAAATGCCCAAAATTGATGACTGGATCAAGAAAATGTGGTACATGTACATGATGGAGTACTATACAGCAATCAAAATGATAAACTAATACAATTCTCAGCAACATGGATGGAGCTAGAAGGGATCATGCTCAGTGAAATAAACCAGAAGGAAAAAGAAAAATATTTAATGGTATCACTTATAGGAGGACTAGAAAAGAGCCAAACAAGAAATCAGGAGAAAATAGCACACAAAACATAAACAAGAGCAAAAACTAGCAGGCAACCACAAATAATAGACATTCTACACGGGAGAGGGGGAAGAGAGACCAAAATAGAGGAGAAAAGAGTACAAGGGTGAACTGGTTGTGGGAAACCTATGGAGGATACACAATAATGTAAAGGATATCAATTAAATTTAAAAAAATAAATAAATAAAAAGAAAAAAGATAAGTACCAGCTCTTTTCAGAGTCCCACTTTTTTACCCAAACTCTGATCTCCAGGAATTGTTTCCTCCCAAATCTACTCCTACAGCTTTTCTCTATCGTTATGATTTGTTATCTACTAAACAATATTTTTTTAAGGGAAGAGATCCAGCACAGGACTACTCTAATATAATAAATTGATTAGCACATGACCTCTACAAATTTCCTGAATATATGCTTGATTTTTTATACTCTTTTTGTTTGGGGGGATTGGAAGGATTATTGTTAAAATAGCTAGATTACCCAGTAAGACTCAGATTCAATGTAATTCCTCTAAAAATACTAATGGCACTCTTGACAGAAGCAGAATAAACAATCTTAAAATTTGTATGGAACCACAGAAGACACTGAGAGCCAAAGCAATCCTGGGAAAAAAGAACAAAACAGAAGGCATAACTTATTTAAAATACTATAAAGCTGTGGTAATCCAAACTGGTATGTTATAGCACAAAAACAAACAGTCTGATGGAACAGAAATTCAAAAATACAAATAAACTCCCACATACACAGTTAATCAGTATTTGACAAAAGAAGCCAAGAACACTCAATGGGAAAAGTATATTTGTTTTAATATATGGTACTGAGAAAATTAGAGAACCATATGCAGAAGAATGAAATTGGAGCCATTGTCTTATGCTGCTCACAAAGATTAAAGACTTAAATACCTGAAATTGTTAAATTCCTAAAAGGAAACAGAGGGAAAGCTCCTTAGGATTGGTCTTAGTAGCAATTTCTTAGACATAACAACAAAAGAACAAGCAATGAAGGCAAAAATAAATGTGGACTATATCACATTTAAAAAAAAAACAAAAAACAAACTTCCGCAGAGCCAAAGATAGTAAATGAAATGAAAATGAAGTTTATGGAATGTGAAAAAAAAATTGCAAAAAGAACAATCCGATTTAAAAATGGACAGAGTAACTGAATAGGCCATTTTCCAATATAACAAACAAATGTCCAACAGGTATATGGAAAGGTACTCAACATCACTTTATGGAAATGCAAATCAAAACTGTAATTTATACCTCTTATCTCTTCTTCTTGATAGCCATTCTGAGCATTGACAAGGGTAGAGAGAAAAAGGAACTGTGTGCACTGCTGTGGGAATGCAAATTGGTACAATCATTATGGAATACGAAAGGTCCTTAAAAACAATTTCAATTCTGGGTATATGTTCAAGGAAATTAAATCAGGATCTTTAGGAGATTCCTGAACCATGTTTATTACAGCATTAACAATAGACAAGAGATGGAAACAACCTAAGTTCTATGAATAAAGAACACACACACACACACACGTAGAATAATATTCAACCAATAGAAAAGAAATGTTTTCAACATGCATGGGCCTTGAGGGCATTATGCAAACAAAGTAAAGTCACCCAGAGAAATACAAATATTACATGACACTACTTCTGTGTGGAATCTAAAAACACTGAGTAGGGAAACAGTGGTAACCACCAGGTACTGTGGGAGGGGAAAATGGAGAGATGTGAGTGAAAGTGTACAAACTTCTAGGATTGAGAATAACAACTTGTGATCTAGAGCACAGCCTGGTGATTATAGCTAATAATGTACTATATTTTAAATAAAAGATTTTAAATATTCTCACCACAAAAAAGAAATAGCAATGTTTATTATGTGATGGAATGGAGATGTTAGCTAATGCTATCTAGGTAATCACTACCAGTATATGAATTTATGAACACATTGAACACCTAAAGTTGTACAGTGTTACACCAATCATGTATCAAACCTTAGGGAAAAAATTAATGGGCAAAAGACACTTCACTGAAAAGGATATATGGATAGCAAATAAGTGCATAAAAAGATAATTAACATCACCTAAAATTTGAGAAATGAAAATTAAGCTCATGAGACATTACTATGAGACATTACTATGTATCTATCAGAAAGGCTTAAATTTAAAAAAAAAAACAGTGACAATAGCAAATGTTGGTGAAGATATGGAGAAATGGGATTGCTCATACATGGCTGATAAATGTAAAGTATAATATGACAAGCCACTCTGAAAATTTTCAGTTTCTTAAAATTTGATGTGTAAATTTACCATGTAAACAATTAATTCTATCCTTGAGCGTTTATCACAGAAATTAAAGTGCACGTCCACCCAGTGATCAGTACATAAATGTTTATATTTTACTTTCAATAGTTGAAAGCTGAAAGAGAATAAAAGTCTCTCAATAAACGAATGGCTGGCCAACTTGTAGAGTATCCACAATATAAAATAAGTCAGCAATAAAAGGAGATTCATAATTGACACACACAAGTTGCATCAATCTTGAGAAAATTATCAAAGTTCATCAGTCAGTATGATGTGACCACACGTTATCCTCTTTATGTATCTTTTTTTTTAAAAGATTTATTTATCTATGCATACAAGCTGGGGTGCAGCCCAGAGATGTGGAGTGGTGAAACAATTCACCAGAGACAGAGTAGGGAGCAGAACAGACAGTTCAGAAATACACTGCTGAGGGGAGCAGCAGGCGAGGCAGGAGAGGTCTGCCGCACCATGTGGGATTCTCCCGGGGTGGGCGTCGAACTCGCATGGCTGCTGCCGACAACTCCACAGTGCAGCGCCTAACCACTGCACCACCAGGGAGTTCCCTATGTCTCATTCTTTAAGTGATCAAATTCTAGAGATGGGACCCAGGCAAGTGGTTGACTAGGCTTTGGGATGTTGCGGGAGAGAATGTGACTATAAAAAGCATAGAACAAGAGGGACTTTTCTGTGATGAGCTAATTCCCTTTTGATTGCAGTGGTGTTTGCCCAAATCTACACATACATAATGATAAAGTGAAATCAAACTGTATACATATATTTTAATGATAGCAAGTTGCTGGTTTTGATATTATACTATCACATAATATGTAATCATAAATGAAAAATGGGTGAAATATAATTAGGACTTCTCTATACTAACTTTGCAAACTACTATGATTCCACAACTATTTCAAAACAGTAAGTTTTACTCTGGATGCTCTGGGGAAATGTCCTAAGGAGAAGAATAAAATCAAGAGAACCAGTAAAGTCTCTGCAATTCGGTCCTCCCTGATGGAGCAACAGGTTAAGTGTCAGCACTATGAAGCTGTCCTCAGCCACTGCAGCAGGAGTTCCATCCCCAGCCAAGGAGCTTCCCACATGGCACAGAAGACTTCTCCTGTCTTGCCCACTGCTCCCCTCAGCAGTGTATTTCAGTCAATCCGCATGTTCTGCTCCCCACTCTGTCTCTGGTGAATCCTCTCACCCTTCCTCCCCCCACACCGCACCTCTGGCCTACACCCCAGTCTTGTATGTATAAATAGATCTTTAAAAAAATAATTCTCTGCAATCATACATACAGGGATACAGGTGATTTTTTACTAGGATGGTATATGAACAAGTTGTAGAAGTGGTTGTAGTGGCTGACATATTTTGAATTTTGAGCCATAGAATGTGCTGGTGGATTTGAAAGTAGGATGAGAGAAAGAGAAATATGGAAACAACTCCAAAGGGGTTTATTTGCCTGAGCAGTAGGGTAAATGGAGAGTTCATTGATGCAGGCAGGAAGACAGAAGGAGGAATGGTAGTAGCAATCAGTTTCAGCAATTGTGAGATGCTCACCAGGCATCCATGTGGCTATGTCTGCTAGGAAAGTATATATACAAATCTGGAGTTCAGGATGAAAATAGAGGCTAGGATGAAATTTTCACATCTTCAACTTAAAATGGTATTTTAAGCTCTTTAACATTATATGAAATGCCCCAAGGTATATTAAGTACATAAAAAGATGGAAGTCTACCAAATTTAGTGTTTGAGAAAATGAAAATGATTCAGCAAAGGAGCTAAAAAAAAAAAAAAAAGCCAATGGGTGAGGAGATTCCTAAGAGTATGGGAGACCATAAGCCAGGAGCAGGGGGGAAAAAAAAAGTGTTCAGGAGCAACCACAGTATCAAATAATACCAAAGAGTCAAATAAAAATTCAAACTGAGAATTGGCCATTTGATAGGACAACTAGTGACTGAAAAGAATAGTTTCAGGAGTTAAAAGCCAGTAGATACAGTCAAGTAAGAATAGGAGGTAAAAATTATTTCAATAAACAACTCAATGTTGAAAAGAGAGCAATGAGTTTACTGGAATAGTTGTGTGTAGGTCAAGGGGAAAATATGGGACATATTATATGCTTGCATGCAGTTAGCAATGGTAAGTGGGGAGGCAAAATGCTGAGAATAAAAGTAATTGGAAGGGTGAAATCCATAAGCAGAAAGATAAGCTGGATCCTGTAACCAAGTTGAGGGGTTAACCTTAGATATTAAAACTGGATGGAAATAAGAGTATAAGTGTGTACACGCATACAGTGTAGATTTTGTGCTTGAGAAGATAAAGTTTTCTATTCTGGTCTATATTTTCACAGTGAAACCAAGTCATTAGCAGAGTGAGGAGAGGTGAAGAGTATTGGAAACTGAAGATGAGGTATGAGATAGTATTATAAGATAGTAACAGAAGGGTGAATTCACAAAGAAAATTCAATAGGATTATTTGTGAACATTAAGAGCTTGCTGTCATGTGAATATATGAATTCAATGTGACACTACTCAGCGTGGTCGAGGATTGTTCTTTTAGCTTCCTTCAGGTGTTCAGGTCCAAGAGTGAAAGTGGGAAAACAAAAAAGGGTAAAGATGGAAAGGAATGATGATAGTAATAACGGAAGGTACAATTTAAATTGATTTAAAAGGGAAGCAAGTCCCTTTGAGAGAGTTAATCAAAAATAAAGTGGTAATATTGATTGTAGGATATCTTGGGTAAAGTTACTGGAGGGGTCAGGCTAAAGAATAAGTTAGAAAAATAGGTTATAAAGTTCCTTTAAATTGATATGACAATGAGAACAGTGACTGGGGTAGGGGTGGGCCAGAAGGGTAGAAATAAACAATAGAGGTGAGGAGTTCAAAGAATCAAGAGTCTAGGATCATCCCTGTGGACATTTTAATTTTCAAGAGGTTACAGAAATAGTGGTTTTAAAAAATGACATTAAGTCAGATGCTAAAATCTAAGTTTAAGAGAACATTACAAAGTCATGGATGACTATATGTCAAGGAGAGATGGCCATTGAGATACTCAAAAGCCCTGAGAAGAGACAAGAGAGAGATTATGATTGAAAAGCAGCATTAATGAACAAGCAGAGCATGGAGCATATCTTCAAGACTAACTAGTCACGCATAGGGTATAATAGAAAATAAAAAGAGCCACTACTGAGGGCAATGTTGAAGAGATTGTCCTATGATACTTCCTATACTAGTTCTCATAGCAAACCACAGGGTGTAATACCTGAAAAGGTGTCTTCCTCTTCACAGATAGCACATTCATCTATCATTTCTTCATCATGACCATAGCAGATTCATTTTATGTTCAACTATCCTCAACATCAAACCAAGAACAAAGTCTCTCCTTTATCACATCTCAATAAATATTTGTACTAAGCCCTTTGTTCTTTTCTGCCCAAATCATTGGACCCAAATTGTACAGTGTGTTGTTTCCGTCCATCCATAAAAGTGACCTACCCTACCTTCATGCATTTTAGATTATTGTACACTTTCCATTTGAAAGCTGGAGATGCGGGGACTATAGTTATATAAGCCACAGGCTGCAATGGCGATGCTTTAACATAGTTCATTCTTCTTAGAATTGTAAAATGCTGAGCCACAGAAACAGCTCAATTAGTCTCTCAGCTTTCCTCCAAGGTAAGCAAAAATGCTATCATGTATTCCTCAATTAAGAGTTGAGGTTCAGAGGAGGCATGACCCACTCTCAACCCCCTGCTTACTCTAAGGAGGTGTCTAAAGAATAAGCCAACTAATCTCAACTTAACTCTGCTGCAACAAGTCTGCCTGAGAATCTCCCGTAAGTTCTGTTCTTCACCATTAATAGGCTCTATGCCATAAGCTATTTTGCCAGTAATAAGGGTAATCATGCATATCCATTCAAGCTCTTCTCGACACATATTCTTGTTAGAATAAAAAGATTTTTCAGATACAAAGATGAGAGCTCTTACAATAAGTCCAAGACACACCATTCATACAGGTATAGGAACTAACCATGACATTATATCAATATCATTAATATTATGCCAGAGACTGCTCTATGTTTCTACCATGTATTGGCTAATCCTTTACAAAAAAAGGCACAATATCTATATTATTATCATCACCTTTACAGGTAAAAACACAAGATACAGAGGGAATTTACCCAAGGTTGTAGAGCTAGTTCAGCAGTAGAGTCAGGATTTTAATTCAATCATTCTAGCTCCACAGTCTACAACTTTAACCAGGATATATTACCTACACAAACTCTCACCAACTGTATTTGCTATCAGAAATTATTTCCTTCTACCTTCTAAGAGGTGAAATCACTTCCAGAGCAGAGGTAAGAAACCCTTTACTATAAGACAGGATGATACTATTGCTTCATTTCAACCAAAGTACTCTATGACCTAGAAGCAACTGCAACTGAAAGAATTTGTTCTCACCTAGAAAATCACCCTCTTGTACAATGGTTCTGCAAATTGTAATGGTCATGAGGTTTGTCTAGTTTATTAAAAATGCTATTTCAGGGAACTTAGCTCCAAAGTCTGATTCACTGGATCTAGGATTGAATCCACCAATGTGGTCTTAACACATCTTTTTTTTTTTTTAAAGATTTATTTTTTTTTATTTATACATACAAGTTGGGGTACAGGCCAGAGGCGTGGGGCGGCGAGAGGGTTCACCAGAGACAGAGTGGGGAGCAGAACAGGCAGATCAGAAATACACTGCTGAGGGGAGCAGTGGGCAAGGCAGGAGAGGTCTGCCGCACCATGTGGGATTCTCCCCGGCTGGACATCGAACTTGCATCGCTGCTGCCAACAGCACCACAGCGCAGCGCTTAACCGCTGCGCCACCGGGGAGGCCCGGTCTTAACACATCTTAACTCCACCACTTTCTCCAAGCAAACCAAATAGAGACGGTTCCCTGACCACATAATATAAAATGTTGCTCTTAGATATAGATGAATCTGATTATGAATGATAGATGGGGTTACATGAGATATCAAAATTTGATTGTTGGGTAAAATAAGAAAAATGAGAATTCTGATATCTTTTAAAAGTAAAAAAAAAAAACAAAACTGTTAGTAAAATGGTAAAGAAAATTGCTAGAAAGAACATTAACCTGGGAGTGAGACAAATATGTACATTAACCAGAGACTTCCTATTTCTCAAGGAAGTCACTCTACTTTGGGCCTCCATTTAGTCACTTATAAACCAAGAGTGATATTGCCTCAACCCTTTCACAAAATTAAACAATTTCTATTTATTTTCACCATACACCAGAAAAGTGGGCACAGACCTTTCCTTCCTGTCAAGGAATACATGTCTAAGAGCAAAGGCAGGGCCAGATGATCTTGCCTCTACAAAATGATCTGAAATGTAGGAGCTTGGGGCCAACCACACCATGGAATTCCATACCAGCCCTAAACTGCCCCAAAGTTGTTACTAAGTATTATAAAACTTCAAATTTATTTAACCCACAGGTTTTCCAGGTTTCCGTTACTCGCTATTCAATGTACTCATTATCTAAAATAGTAAAATAGTATGCTAAAATAGCATAATCTATCTAAAATAGATTATATGTAATTTTTTGTTCTTTATGCATTATGTGTTTTCCAAATTTAAAAAAGTCCTTTAAGGGATGAGTTAATAAAAAAGAAGCCCTGCATGAAGCCCTACATGAAAAGAATATCTCATTTGCTTTTGTCCCCAGAAAATTCATTTAACAAATTCCTAATACTGAAAAACCTTGCCTATGGGTTTCCAAAAGTACTAATTTTAATCTAAACAATCAGAGAACAGAAAGTTTCCAAAGATTAAAGAAAAAATACCTACTACGTTTCTGAGAACAATAGACCAGAATGTTTATGTCATTCCTCCATGAAAATTTATTAGTAAACTATCAATGATTTGTAAGCACTAATGGAAAAGTCATCACTATAAAGTAGTATGATTCCCTAAGAACAAGTCCTATCGAATCAATCATTCTACCTAAAAAAGTAGGTTTGAGAAATTGATCATAGGTATGTTACTGGTATTATCTCTGAGTAGATGGATAAATATAGATTGGCAGAAATTGTGACTAGGCAGGTTTATTATTAAACAAATATGCACCACATCGTGAACAGATGTTAAGGAAATGCAATCAAGTCGGTATTTTATAAATATCCTGAAAGAAGATATAAACTAAGATGAAGTTTTTATTACATGATTTAATAACCTCTTAAAGACAGCCTGAGATAGAAGAGCTCTGCTTTTATAACCAAGAAAATAAGATATCCAAGAATGTTTTCTGAAACCAAACGTGGTATTAGTTAACATAAATAAGCCAACAGACTCAAGTCAACCCTGCATGTTTAAATGCCTTAAAAAACTAACACAAACTAGGCTGATTTCCTAAAATTACAATCTTCTGATGGAAAACTGTCCTTATGGACACCTTTCATAAAAGCAGAATGCATTTGTAAGTAGGCAAACCATATCCGGAACACTGTGCACAATTTTATGTGACCTGTGACTTTTTATCATCTAAATTCTACCTGGGAACTCAAGTCCTATCCAGACGCTGGGACTAATGCTATCTCTGAGGAAGTCCTCCTGTATTCTCCCAAGTTAGACAATGCAACAGCTTAGTGTGGAAGGGATCTACTGTAGAGAACAAGATGCCACATTTAGCCCTAAAGTTCAAAAGCCTACAGGAGATAGAAAAAATAGGCACTGCTTACAAATAAGATGAAATATTTCTTCTTGTCCAAATAAGCTGGATAGCAAGAGAGTGGGCCTAGAGCACAAGCACAAAAGAAGGGCAGATATGTGTAATGCTCCTGCCCATCTGGGGTGGTGATTTGCCTATGTTCTCAAATTTATTTTCACCCTTCTGCTTCAGCTTCTTTGCTATCTGTCTTCCAGGTACTGTCAGGAAATTGAGGCACTGATGAGAGACTGGAGGAAGCAGGGAGGGGACTATACCATTTCTATCTCTTAATCAGGCAGTTCCTCCAGCAATGATTTTGTCTTCTCCTCTGCCTTCTCCAGCAACCATTGGACACCCTCCCCCTTCTGCTATCCTAACTCCAGCAAGGCAGTCTCCTCCATGGTTCTAGACATTGGCAGTTTTTTAGTAATCCTCTGGTAGTCCTCCCTCCAGCCTAAGATGGCCATGAGTACTTGGGCAATCCTCCAAATGCTCCTTTTTTTGCTTTTGTCACCTATATAACAGATTCCCTATATTCATTTGTCTTCACTGAATAGCCCTATGTAAACTTTCCCCAATAGGTAGGAAGCTATGTCAGTTAGAGCCTATCACTGTCAGTTAAGTAAATGATAGAGCCAACTCTAAAAATCAATATAAATTCTACTTTATGTTAGAGTATCAAAACTGAATGGACTTGTACCTTATGGTTGGGAATTCGAAGTTGCTGCCTCAGAAACTCCTTCTGGATCTGGTAAGTAGAAACAGCAGTATGGCACATGGTGTCTCATTACGACTCCAAGATGCCTGTGACTGTCATGGGCATTAAAGAGATGCACGAGTTCCCAGTGACTACACTGTACCTTCTCCATTACTCAGAACTTCTAAAACCTGACTTCTGTTCTTTAAAACTATAATAAGACAATTTTACAAAGGACTGCAATGATCTTTTTTTTTACTCTATATTTTTCCAATATTCCTCTTATTTGACTGCTCATCAACTTTAAGATTTATTTATTATTTGTGCATACAAGAGCTGAAGGGTAGGCCAGAGGTATGGAGGAGGGTGAGAGGATTCACCAGAGACAGAGTGGGGAGCAGAACGGGTGGACTGACTGAAATACACTGCTGAGGGGAACAGCAGTCAAGACGGGAAAGGTCTGCTGCTGCACTATGTGGGTCAGCTACCTGGCCGGGAATCAGCTGCAGTGGCTGCTGATAGCTTGATAGTGCTGAGACTTAACCCCTTGCACCACCAGGGAGGCCCTACTCAGCAATTTTGGACTTCTGATAACCACCCTTTCAACCTGCTATTCCTTCCCTTCTGGTTTTAAGGAGTAAGACAAGATTCAGTGAGAGCAATCGAGATTATCCATTTTGGTAGAAAAAAGATAAAAGCAAGGAGACTGTTTAAAATATTTAAGGCTATTGGTTTTTATGCTGGAGGGGTCTTCTATATCCTTACAACCTGCTTTATGTCTGTTATGTGATCATAGCCTTATTTCTTGTTAGTTATACATCTGGCAAATTTTATCATTTCTAGATACCAGAGAGCTTTGTTTAACCTAGTCTGAGTCTCTTTATTGGTGACTTTATTTATTGGTACTAATGATTAAATATTTGGATTTATTCCTACTACATAATTTTCCTAATTTTAGAATTTTTCTTGTTCCATTTTTGTGTATTACTACTATACTTGACAATGTGATCCCAGGGAACAAACAGCACAAACAAAACCAGAAGGATAGAAAACCAGGACGAGGATCTGCAGAATTGGCTGCCACCAGGCAACTGGTTTCCCCATCCTGTGAGGTCCTCACAGGATTCATCAGCATCAGTCCAGTGGAATAAAAGGGAGTACTTCCATTGACTCCCTCCTCCCCAAAGTCAAAAATTTAGCCGGAATTCACACTCCTCGCCACAGGAACAAGGTCACTGTCCTCTGCACAAGTTTATTCCCAAATGCCAAGCTAGTCCTATTCTCCACTGTGGTCCAAAATATAAAGGATTATCTCTTTATTGAGCAGGTATCTCTTCTAGCTTGCTGATCAAGATGTGTTCTTATTATCTGGGCCATGGTCATCTGATTGCCTTGATGCTATACATCAGTGCCTTTTTATTTTTATATCCTGTTAATAGGGTTTGCATATCTGTTAAATAGGATACACAGTTAAGTACAAATTTCAGGTAAACAAACAGCATCTTTCAAGTATGTATATGCCCCCATTTGTAGTTGGAACGTATCAATCTACTAATAACATATCCACTATGTAGAGAAAAAAACAGCATAGTAATAACTGTTTTTGTCTAAGTCCCTACCATTTACAAACTTTATTACCTAACCAAATAAACTCCCCATGTACGTTACGAGAGACAGAGAGAGAGAGACAGAGACAGAGAGAGACAGAGAGAGAGAGAATATGAATCTATCCTTAATCTATCCTTAATAATGCCAGACTCTTCAGAGCTGTATCTTAAAGAGAGTAATCTTTAGCATGTAATATAGGCCTATCCTGATTTGGCACCAACTTCATTCCCCAATGTCATTTCTCATCCTATCACATTGTTATAATAGACTACATTCAGCCTCTTGAACAAAAGGCCTCATGTGCTCATTTGCTCACACGTTGCTCCCCCTAGCCTGTAATTTCCCTAGGGTAACTTCTACCTGTTTCCCCAGATTTAGCCTTCCTGTCAATTCCCTTTCTCATTCATAACTCACTCTCTTCAACTCAATTCCCTAAATCTCATGTCACCCAAAAATTTGTCTAGAGCATAATGTTAGATTCTGCAGTTTGTTGAAGATATTGTCTTTGAATTTTTAGCAAAATTAAAAGGCATAAGTTATGCTTTACCTCCATAATTAATATTGTATTTTCCAAGATACAAGTGTACTTTCCTCTTTAAATGCTGATTTATAGCCACACAGATTTTTTTTCCACTTTTGGGCTTACATAAAATATTATTGCCCTTCGGTTACCAACTTATTTTTTCCTTCTTTTTCTCCTATGACTGTGCACTAAGAGAAACAAGTTCTCTGCAGATTGTATATGTTAGATGAGAGTAGTAGTGAAAGAATAGTTTGGAATGAAGCTGTGCTCATTTCACTTAGCATTAGAAAGGATTGCTAGACTCTTCATCAAAAGTAAGTTATTAGGTCACAGGGGCCAGCATGGACAGAAAGGAACCAGAACAGAGTGAAGCTCCCCCTAAAGAGAGCAATTAAAGGAGATAAGGCAACAAACAGTTCTCTGGTATCTGGGGCTCTCTGTTCTGACTCTCAACCTATCGCCCCCTTTTCTTTCCTTTGATTTACAGTGAAGGATGCGGATTAGGACCCAAGTGTTTGGCCTGTCTCCAAAATATATGATTATGCATAATAGTTATATCTATATGTGAGCATGAGATCATAAGTGAAAATATACAACTAGGTAACTGAAAAGCCAATGTTTATAATCTCAAAAATTATTGGAGATTATTGATTTATAATAGGCCTAATAAATATGCTTAAAGTGATAAGGGAGATGTTATGAAAATCATGTTTGTTAAAATGTCTGTACCACCCAAAAGATTGACAGATTCAATGTAATTCATATTCAAATACCAGACATTTTGCACAAAAATAGGTGAAAATTCTAAAATTCACATGGAATCATAGAAGACCCTGAATAACCAAAGCAATCTTAAGGACAGAGCTAGAAGCATCACATTGATATGAGAAGTCAAAACTAGAGTAATCAAAGAGTGTAACAATGGCCAAAAGGCAGACATGTAGACCAAGGGAAAAGAATAGAGAAAATAAGCCTACTCTCATGTGGTAAACTAACCTTTAACAAAGCTGCCAAGGGAAAAGATAATCTCTTCAACAAAGATTGCTATATAATTACATACAAAGAGATGAAATTAGACCCCTATCTTATACCATATTAAAAAAATCAAAATAGATTAAATATTCAAGTGTGTCTTTAAATCTACTTAACTGTTAGAATACAGTATAGGGGGAAAGTTCATTGATACTGGTTTAGGTAATGAGTTCTTTGACACCAAAGCACAAACAACAAAAGCAAAAAACAAGACTGGAACTATGAAACTACAAGACTTCTACACAGCAAAAGCTAATAGAATGAAAGGAATCTACAGAAGAAAAAATATTTGCAATGCATGTACCTGGTAGGGGGTAATAATCAAAACAGCGAACTCTTACAACTCAATAGCCAAAACATAGCAAACTCTTACAACTCAAAAAAAGTGCATGATATTAAAATGGGCAAAAGATCTGAATAGATCTTTCCTCAAAGAAAATATACAAATGGCAAGATATGTACGAAAATCTGCTTAATATCCAGGAAATGCAAATTAAATCCAAATGAAATTATCACCTCCACCATTACCAAGGCTATTATTAAAAAGTATATATAATGTACATGTATGTATTATATAACAGAGAAATTTGAAACTTCATATACTACTAGTGGGAATGTAAAATGGTATAGCCACTATGATAAATAGCATAGTGTTCCCTCAAAAAGTTCCTACAAAATAAACTACCTTTAATCTGACAATCCCACTTTTGAATATATAGCTCAAAGAATTACATTCCCATCTTCACTGCAGCATTATTCAAAATAAACAGCCAAGGAGATATGGAAACCACCTGAAAGTCCATAAAAAGATCAATGGATATGTTATCTTTTTCAACCTGAAAAGGATTTCCTACTAGATTTGGCAATATGGATGAACCTGGACAATATTATGCTAGGTTCAATAAACTGCAGTAATATAAATGCCACATTAGCCCACTAACCTGAGAACGCTGAAAAAGTAAAACCACTGAAACAGAATAGTTGTTTCCAGAAGCTAGGAGAAGGGGAAAAAATAAAGAGTTGCTTTTGGGAAGATAAAGCTGCAGTTATTAGAGAAAATTCTACAGATGCTATACAACGTAGTCCCCATTGTTAATACTCTATTGCAAATGTAACTCAGTAGATTTCACATTAAGTGTTTTACCACAAAGAAGCAGCTTTGAAAGTACTATCACACTATCCAGTTGCCCCACTTTACCACTGAACCACTCTATTTTACCTTCCTCTCTAGTAACCATGTTTTTCAAAGTCTGAGTTATTTTTGTTGTTGTTTTGCCAATTTGTTTGCTTTTTTAATATTCCTGATATGAGTTCATTCATCCATCCAATATTTGTAATTTACTTCCTGATTTATTCTGCTTAGAATAATCACCTCAAGTTTCACATGTATTATCACAAATGGCAAGATTTCATCTGTTTGAATAGCTGAGTAATATTCCATTGAGCAGATATGCCACAATTCCATCTAGTTAATTGTCCATAGTAATTTAGGTTGATTTAAAGCATTTGATAAGATTCAACATGCATTTATGATTAAAACCTTCAAAAAAGTGAGGATAAACGGAACACATCTCGAAATAATAAAAGTCATATATGATAAACCCACAACCATCATCATTCTCAATGGTGAAATACAGTAATCTTTTCCACTAAAATCTGGCATAAGACAATGTCCACTTTCACCACTATTATTCAACATAGTATTGCAAGTACTAGCTAGAATAATTAGACTAGAGAAAGAAAAGGAGTCCAAATAAGGAAAGAAAAAGTAATGCGATCATTCACAGAGAACAATATGCATAAAGATTCCTAAAGACTCCACAGAAAAACTAATTGAAGCAAGAATCAGCAGCAAAGTGAAAGGTTACAAAAATCAGTTGCCTTTGTATATGTAAACAATCAGCTAGAAGAAAAAATTAAACAATCCCATTTAGAATTATACCAAAAAAAATTTAAATACCTAGGAATAAATTAACAAATTAACTATGAAAACTCCAAGACATTGTTAAACTAGAAGACAAAAGTAAAGGAAAGATATTCCCAGATCATGACTCATGGATTGGAAGACTTAACATTGTTAAATTACCCATTGCAATATGCAGGTCCAATGTACTCCTGATCAAATTTTCAAAGGCATTCTTTAATGAAATAGAACAAACATACTGAAATTCATATGGAACCACAAAAGAGCCTGAATAGCCAACTTAGTCATGACAAAAAAAGAGGGCGAATGAAAGTGTCACACTTTCAGACTTCAAACTACATTAAAAAATTATAGTAATCAAAATAGTATGTTATTGGAATAAAAACAGACACAAAGAACAATGAAAAGGAAATGAGAAACCAGAAATAAACCCACACTTAAGTTGATAATCTACAAAAAATTGCAAAGAATATACACTGGAGCAAGGAAAGTCTCTTCAGTAAGTGTTGTTGGGAAAACTGGACAGCCACATGCAAAAGAAATAAATACATGATGGATAGAAGTCTTTCATGTAAGACCTCAATATATAGAAGAAAACAAATGAAAACACTCCACAACACAGGCCTCAAAGATGTCTTTGTGGATTCAGCTTCAGCAGCAAGGAAAACAAAAAGAGCATGTAAATAATTTGCACACCATATTATCTAACAAGGGGCTGACATCAAAGACATAAAAGGAACTCATGCAACTCAATAAAAAGAAAACAACTCAATAAAAAGAAATGAGCAGAAGAGCCAAATAGGCACTTCCCCAACGACTTACAGATGGATAGATTTCATCATCAATTGTCAGGTGTTCATCATCACATGTCATCAGGGAAATGCAAATCAAAACCACAAGATACCATTTCATATCTATGACAATGGTCCACATCAGAAAGACCAGAAACAAGTGCCAGTGAGAATGTGGAGAAAAAAGAACCCTCTTACATGGTTGGTGGCAATGTAAACTGGCTCAGCTTCTATGGAAAAAGAGTATGGGAATTTCTCAATGTATTCATAGTATATCTGCCATATGACCCATAACCCAGCAATTTTACTCCAAGGTATCTGAAGAATACAACAAACACTAATTTAAAGGGGAACATGCACTCCCACATTCATTGCTGCACTATTTACAGTAGTCAAACTCTGGAAGCAAACTAAATGCCAAATACAGATGAGTGGATCAGGAAGGTATGCTATATATACACACAAAATCAAGCATTACAAAGCTATCAAAAAGGATTATCTCTTGCCACTAGCAACAACATGGATGGAACTAGAGGGGATTGTGCTAAGCAAAATAAGTCAGAAAGAAAAAGTCAAATACCAGATGTTGTTATTTATATGTGGAATATAGAGAAACAAAACAAAAGGTTGGATAAAGCCAAACAACCAAACCTAGAAATATGAGTACAAAGCTGAAGCTACCAGAGGAGAAGGATATGGGCAAAAACAAATTGGCAAGGGAGCATAATGGACTATCATGGTGGTCTATGGGTCATTTGGTGGCGAGTATGGAAACACCACCTGAAAGGGGAGCTCCTGTACTTCTAGAACACAAACAACATTCGTAAATCAATGTTATCCTAATAAAATTACAAATAATAAAGTAGAAGGGGAGAGAAAATTAGTGTGGCACTAGCACAAAATCAGACAAATTATTTAATGAGAGCTGAGACAGACTAATTTAAACATGGGAACAACATGTAATAAACAAAAAAAGTGATACCACAAATCAATGGTGAAAGCATGAATTTTTTTAAAGAATTGGAAAAACTGGTTGAAGTATTGAGGAAATTAAAATATATTCCTATCCTACTTAACTCCATAGGATGGGTTCCAAATGGAGTAAATTCCTAAACATGCTATTTAAACGATAAAGTCAATTAAAAAAAAACAAAGATATCCTCAAGATAAAAGTGGGGAAGAAGTTTTTAAAGCACAAACCGTATCTTTAAAAAGCTGAAATTGTACCAAAATTAAGAACTTCTACGGAATCACACCACAGAAATATTTAAACAGATGAAATATTTGAAAAAGATATTAGCAATGTGCTAAATTCACAAGAGTCTCATAAAGATAAAAGGATTGCTGTTAGTCACCAAGAAAATACTCCAATGGGAAAATGGGCAAAGGATATGTAGAGTTTACAGAAGAGGAAACCCCAAAATGTTAATCAGCATATGAAAGGATGGTTATACTTATTAGTAAACTTAAATGCAAATTAAAATACAGTATCATTTTATGCTTAATAAGCTAGAAATACATTGCTAGATAATGCCGAGTGTTCCTGCTATGTCTAGAGATTCCACTCCAGAATGCCTGCACCAATCTGGCAGCACTTAAATCATATACAATCTTTAACCTAAAACTTCCATACCTGAGCATATATCACAAAGCCCTTCTCACAAAGGTTCATTCAGGGGCCTGGATAAAGATGTTTATTCCATTTGTATTTGTGGTAGGATGGAGATGAAGGCAATCCAAGTACCTTACCACCCCAGAAATAAATGGATACACAACATATGATAGATACCCCATGGGGCATTGTGAAGTAGTTACAGTAGTTATAAATCACAGAACAGATGTAGCCACAGCCAATAAAAAGTGTGAAGAACTAAGTAAAACACAATGAAAATCTTTTATCTTTTGCATACTTTAAAACACACATAGATAAATTAAACAATACTAAAAGTAAGGTAGGAAGAACTATTCATTACAATAAAATGTACCTTGAGTCTCAAGAACATGTAATGGGCTACTCTGAGATGTAAACTCCATACTGCATATCAGGCCCCACCAAACCCAAAGTCAACCTCAATACATTATACTAGGCAAAGACATTTTTGTTTCCCTATTATCTGCAAGTGGAAAAACAGATATAATCAAAAAACAGGAAATGCAAAGCATGGGTCCCGAAAGAGGATAGGCCAGTAGTGGGGAGAATGAAAATTAGTACAATAAACGATTCAAACTAGAAATTCTCAAATATTAGCCCACATTGGAATCACCTACAGAACTTGCTAAAAAAGAGTGCTGGGCCTACCTCCAGAGTTTGATTCAGCATGCCCGAGTAAGACCATAAGAAAAAGCATTCTAGCAAGTTCCCAGGTGTTAGTGATAATAACAATGATGGTGGCCCAGGGCGAAGATTCTCTCCAATCAACCTACCCATGTACAGGGCCCAAACCCTTGAACACTTGAGAATTCTGCTACCATACTAAGATGGAGTTTTGCTTAAGGCATTTTCCAAAGCACCAAAAATACGTTTCATTCATGTGTTTATATGAGGAAAATCTTTAACACCAAGATAATATTTCACTAAATAAAAAGTGGGATTTCCAAAAATTTCTATATGCCCAAATATGCCATGTGTAATCCATTCTTTCACTAATGTTCATTAGGAATTTAACAATGTGCCCCAGCACTGTGCAAAGTACTGGCAAACAAAATTAAAGCAAACAGTCTCTATCTTCTAAAGCTATTGCTAAATATATGTATATATGTATCTCATGTTACCAATCACTATATTCCCAAATGAAAATCACAAGAGGGACTCGGCTAGTCCACAGAGTTTCTTCCTACCCAACAGTAACGGGCACACTGGCAAGATTTTAAGTCCCCCTTGACCCAGAGCTGGCCCCTTGCACAGTAACAGCCGGCACAAGCAGTCACCCACGCGCTTGTCTAGAAAAAGCCTTTAGGCTTTAGCTTTATCTTCATTTATTGCTATTCAGTATGCATTTCTCAAGCTCAGTGATGGGTTTTCAACTCCCACATCATAAAATCAAGCAATTCCAAAATTATACAGAAAATAATTTCATAATGATGTTAGAAGTCTTACTAGAGTTGCCTTTTTATGGTAAGCAAAGAAAAAGCAATAAAAATTACTCCTTCAAGAAACTGACATGAAATGTTTTCTTAAAGACGTGTTCGTATCACCACACAGAACCCATGGACTGAGAGAAAAAGTTAAAGGTATTTGCAGAGTTTAGGAAAAGTCACTTAATTAGAAGAAATCAGTTTGTAAATTTAGAACAGTCATTATATTTTAGTATCAACTGCATATGAACAAATAAAGCGCTATCCCACATGAAAGGATACTACTCCCCTGCTTCTTTTAGTTTATACAGTTCTCATCCTAGAATACTTAGGAATGACATCAGAGGACAAACTTTCCCCAAATAAACAGGTCCGCAGTCGTTGTAACCAGCAATGGTTCTCACTGCTATAGTTTAGAATCACCTATCAAAAAAATTCCAATGCCAGGGCTTCACACTGGGTTACTTAACTCAGATGCTTTAGAGATTAAGTCCAAGAGTGACATTTTAAAAAACTTAAGTCATATAACCCAAATGTATGGGGAAGATTGAAAAATAGCCAGTAAGCTGTACATTACAAGTTACAAGGACTCACTCAGACTGGCATCAGGACATCAACAGCGAGTAACACTGCTTCAAACTGGCATAAACTGTAAGAGAATTTATCAACTCACCTAGTCACGAAGTATCACGCAGTCAGACCCCTGTTAAGGCCTACCCAGGCCCCGGCCACACATCGCCACAGCACTGTCACATCTGCTCTAATCAATGCCTTTCACCTAGGCAGGTAGCAAGACTTTTGCAGCTATTTCAACAGCACTTGTCTAAACACACCCAGTACTGGCTTCTTCCCAGAAGCCCTCAACATATACTCTTTCATGCTAATTGGCCAGAACTGCGCTCAGAGCTGACAAGGCTCGTGATCCTCAAATTTGAGTGTACATTAGAATCACCTGGATCGCCTGCTAAACCACAGATCACTGAGCCCCACCCCACAGTTTCTTATTCAGTCCTTCTAGGACAGAGTCCAAGTATCTGCATACTCAGCTTCCAGGTTACTGAGTGTAGCGCCAGGAAGGCACAGAACAGGTTTTTTTATGATCCGGCAGATGGATAAAAGCCCTCAGTGGCTTTTTCGGGCTTTTAATGATCTTTCTACACCATTTGTAGTGAGGCAGCCAAGTGCAGGGCAGGCAGGAAGGCTGGGGGCTGGGAAGAAGGCAGGCCTCCTACCCACTCACCCCCCCAGGGAATTTTCACTCTTTCTGGGCTCTCTGGCATTCTCGCGTGGCCTCTCTTCTGGCCTCTACTGTGCTCAGCTGCACGGTCCTCTGCCACCTCGCCCTTATAGGCGCAGTCTCTGCCCAGGTGCGCCCACTTATGTACGCCCGCACCACACTCCACGGGCCGCCATCAGGCACGCGTGTAAGCCCACAGGTGTCAATCATTGATGCTAGCGGCAGGAGGGCAGAAAAAACCTCATCGCTTCCATTTATCCTACACTGAGATTCTGATAAACTTTGAAAACCACTATGAGAGCCGCCTATTGAGAATGTGAGCAGCTTTTCTTAAAACGCATAGCTATATGACAAAGAGTAAATGTCCTGTGGCCATATAAATGTGTCCACAAATTCTCTGACATGCCTTTCAGCGGTAGCATCTAATTCTGATACCAGGCAAAAGGGGCATCAAAACTGCCAAGGGCACTGCCCAAATTGCTTACTGGTCACTATCTTGGTTCTGCAGCCGGGCGCACAATTGCAAGACTACATAGGCTTAGGGAACAGTAACAATGGGATTTATTTAATAAACGGGAAAACAAAGAGTTCTTGAGGCCAGAATATGGCCGTTTACCTTACTTAGACCAATGTCCAGTCCTTTTAAGTCCCAAAGAAGTAACAATGAATGTGGCGTCTTCCCACCACTGCTGATGTGGAGCTCCTCTTCCAAACAATAGGCCACATTTCCAAAATGGCATCTTCCTGCTTCTGCAGATGTACAACAGCCAGATTTTAGACCAGGTTCCAACTCACAAGGATGACACAGAACACAACTGGAGATGCTCCCGAAGCTGCCATGGTGCCCCAGCACAGCACCAGGCCAACAACACTAAAAACAGCAACTACAACAGCCAGACGGCTGCACGCACACATTTTAGGAAGGCACCCGCTTTGGGCCTCTGCCTTCTTCCTTCAGCTGCCGTAAAAGCAAAACTGGGAGCAGTTTCTGTCGCTCGGCTACTTGCAAAGCCTCCAAAGTCGTTGGCCCCAAAGTCACTGAAGATTCCAATAACGCTCAATCCAAAACTCTACATCCTGGCGGCTGCTTCTTCTTTTCCTACATCATGGCGACTGAATCTCCTTCTCCTTCGGTCTCTTTTATTTCTCATTAGAATCTCCACCCCAAACTGCAAAACATTTTAGCATTTTTCCCTGGGGCTATTCATTCTCATCAGCAAACCCCCTCCAGGGGGCACCACCTTTACCGTACTTTGGACTCAGCCCGGTTACAATTCCACTTCCCTTGTGGGATGGACTAAGTGACTCACTCCCAACAAATAGAATAAAGTAGAGCTGAGGGTGAATGGCTTAAATAGTGGGTGATAAGTAACATCGCAGCTTCCCTCTTAGTCAATATCTTTCTTAAATCTATCATTCTGAAGGAAGCAAATGGTCATACCATGAAATACTGATATCCACAAGGTAAAGAACTAAAGGCGCCAGCCAACAGCCATGAAAGCATGCCTTCTTGGAAGCAGATCCACAAGCTCCAGTCAAATCATGCCTGCAACCACTGTTTTTATTTTGGCTGTGAACTCAAAAGAATCCTGATCCAGAAACTCCTAATTCCTCTGCTCCCGAATTTCTGACTCACAAAAACCAAAAGATTGTAAATGTTTGTGGTTTTAAGTCACCAAGTATTAAGGGTAATTTGTTAACCAAGAGATAACTCATACAATGAGTGAACAAAATAAAGATAACTGAAGTTCAGAGAAAGATTACTTAGTAGCAAAGTTGTGATTCAGACACAAGCTATCTAACCCAAAATCCAAACTCTAATCATCCCACTGTTCCGCTCTCCAAAATAACTATCTTCTCCTTTATCATGAAGAACAAATATTTATGTTCATGTGTGGTCAAAATCAAGTATTGTGAAGGAGGAGAGTAAGGCTTGTGGTGATGTGCTATGACACATTTGTTACCAGAATCCTGGTTAATATCCTGCTCTTATCTCTCTTTAGGACAAGATGTCAATGCAGATTTCTCAGTCCCGTCCTAGAAAGTCACCAAGCAATTCTTCAAAGTATAGTGTCAGAATACATCTGAAAAATCATCAGTATGTGCTTATTTATTTTTCATACAAATGCTTGCCTATGTAAGTCTGTACTTTCAAACTGAAGAATGTAAGCAATACAAACCTATAAATAACCACTTCCAATCAAACCTTCTATGCTCCCTGTCTTTCAATTTGATCTAAGTTTTCTCTCCTTCAGAAGTCAAATACAGCTATCACTTAATATTTCAGATATATATCTTTTCTTGTTTATACTGTTTTAGACATCTTGCTGCAGGTAATCCCTGAACTCTCCCTTGGGAAATTCAGTAGACAGGATGGTTTTCAATTTCACTAAATTTCATCTGTAACTCCTTTGCATCTTTTTCATAAACTCATCCCTGAAAAACCTTCAACTTAAAAAACATGTAGAAAAGATACTTATCTAGACTTAGATATAGATTTATGAGTCAGAATTGTAGAAAGCCCAAGACCTAAATTTAAGTTAAAGTTTGCCTTTGTCATACATCACTTATCTCTTTAGTTTCTAGGGCCTCTCATTGGTCTGAACTTTTTTCTTTTTTTTTTCTTTTTTTTTTTTCCATTTTCCTCTATTCCTATCAAAATGTAATGGCCCCATACCAAAGTCCATTATTTCTCTATTAAACAACAATAATCTCTTTTCTTTTTTTGCATGGTACACCCAGATTCTCATTTTACTCCTCTCAACTGGATCACTTCCATGGGCATACAAAAATGTTCAAATATTTCAGATCATAAAGTAATTTTCCACATTGCCTTAAAGCTACTATCCTCAACTCTTTAGCCTTCTTGTACCACTTCAAACAAACTGTCATCCCCACCATTCTACTTCAACAGTTCTTATCAAAATGTACAATTACTTCCTCCTTGACAAATTCAATGGTCAGTTCTCTACTTTTGTCTTCCTCAATCTCTCAGCAGCAGTCTACAGTGTATTACTAGCTCCTTCCTGAAACACGTTCTTACCTGGGCTTCTGTGACACCAGACTCCATACTGTTTCCCACTGGTTACTCTTTCATAGTTTCCTTTCTTGGATCTACCTCTGCCTAATTTCTAAATGGCATCCCTGACCCACTGATCTATTAATATTCTCCTCCAAAGCCATTATCATGTAGTTACATAATTGTGAATACCATCTAGGTGCTAAACATTCCCTAATTTACATCTCCAACTCTTACCTCTCCCCAATTTCAAACTTGCATATCTACTTGCAAACCTCAGGCTGTCCACTTACTATCTCATAGGATTAGCAGGCCTCTCAAATTTAACATATCCAACATAAAACTTAGTTTTCCAACATAAAATGTGCTCCTCTGCAGGTTTCTCTACCTCACCTAATAGTACCACCACTCACTCATAGCTGTCCTTCGCCTTTATCCTTGCTTTGTCTTCATTCCCTTCAACTCCCTACCCTATCCCACAACACTCATCAGCCCATCAGCTGACATTTTGAGATCTACTTCTGAAACACACTGCATATCTAGTCACATTTAAATATCTCCATTCCTACCCACTTTAGTCTAAACCATTGCCAGCTTATTCTAGGTTTCTCCTAAATTGTCTTTTTCTCATGTTTTCCCTTATAATCTATCCTTCATAAATGAAAGACAGATCAAATATCCCTCCCCTAACTAAAACCTGCCAGTGGCATTTAATTATACTTGGAGTAACATCTAACTCTTCGTTTTGTCCTATATTTCTGATGGTCTGATACCTGTGATGATTTTTATGCTTTTCTCCCTAACATACGTTCTTCTTAAAGTGATTATCCTAAACTAGTGGTTCTCAAACTTAATTGTCAAATGGTGGATTCTAGGATCAAAACAGGAAATACGCAAGATGAGCCTGGAACATCCTGTAGTATCTTTATATAAGTGATTACACACACACACACACACACACACACACACACACACACACACACACTGATGGAGGTATGTCAAAGAGGAACAGAAGCTAACTGAAAGGGCTCCCAATGGCCAAAGCTGGAATAATTTTAACAACCAAATAAACTCAGAAGTATTGGATTATAACGCAAAGTATAAAATACATGATTGAATAAATCAATAAATAGGAAAAAGAGAAAAAGTTCACATATAGAAAAAGACAAAATAAATGTAGATGACCCACCCTAAGAGAGACATCTAAGACACAGTGTTGCCAGATGATCAAGATGAATGTCAGTAGTCATAAATAATGACATTGTGTACCCTTGATGAAAATGACACTTTATTTCTTGTGGCCTTCCTCCCAAAAGCCCATCACCCCAGTATAATCATGAGAAAAACATGAGACAAATGCTAATAGAGTGGCATTCTCCAAAATGCTGATCAAAAATGTCAGTCATTAAAAACTACCACAACCAAGAGGAACTTAATGTGACTCCAACTAACTGTCATATAGTACGAGATCGGATCCTACGCTGAAAAAGGAAATTAGGCAAGCATAAGCAATTCTGAATAAACTATGAAATTTAGCTAATGTCTCAAGACTGGTTCACTAATAGAACAAATGTGGCACACAAATGTAAAATGTTAATAATACAGGAAACTGAGAGTGGTACAAAAGATGGGAATTTCTCTGTACTATCTGCTCAACTTTTCTGTAAATTCAAAACTGTACTAAAAAGTAATGTATACTTTTTAAAGTTTTTTTTTTTAAAGAAAGGCATAACTTTTGAGGAAGTTATAAACTTTTCAAGAAGTCAGTGGATTGCTCCAGGGCTTGAAATTGAAGTTCAAGACAATCTTAGTCAAATTCCAGGTAACTTATGATTTACAACAAAATTCACTTAGACTAGGCACTGCTTTTTTGCTCCAGGTATAAATAAAAATCTTTTCTCTCAACTCCCGAAAGGTATACTAAAATTAGTCCAAAGTTTCCCAGCTTGTACTCACCTGAAGAAGCCCTTCTTTGAATTTCCCAAATGTAGGGTTATGTCATAATTTTCAACAGAGCTTACAAATCACTCTGAAAATGTACTTAAAAGCTAAAAAATATAAGATTACCTGGCGGCTTGTAAAACATTGATGACTGACTGGCTGTCAATTACCATTGTTTTTTTTTGTTTGTTTTGCTTTTTTTTTTTTTTTTTAGAAATGAGCAATTAGATGAGCTGCTTATCCTAAAAGAAAACAGGGATCCCTTTCTTCACCTGCATGTATTGTTCTTAAATATCTAAATCAATTGCAACTAGCTTGAGATCACCATGGAAGCGACCATAAGATATAATACCAAAGAGATGGGGAAAACCTGGACATTTAAAGGTAAATCTTAAAGATTTTTTTCAAAAGGAAATCAATCCACATTAAGGATCATATTGCACATTTGCATGGTACACCCAGATTCTTACTAAGGGATCAACTGCTGTTACCAAAACTCGTGATGTATTAATACACCTGCCAACAGAGCCATACACTAGACTTCAATAATGCCAGGAAAAGGAAGGGTTGCGTCTTTCCAAAGTCAAAAATGACCAAGGGTATAGAAAATACCTTATCATTGGCAAAGGGACTTTCTTTTGTTAATAAGATCAAAGGTTATTTTTTGTGTTTTTATTTTTAAACAATGGTGACTATTTCAGCGTAAGTCAGAGGGTAGAATCACTAATACCCACTCAATCTGACCCAGCAAGGCAAGTCGGTTTCCTAGAAGAGATCAAAGATAGGCTTAGAAAAGGGCATGTACCAGAGGAATTGAAAAAGAAGCTTCTTGCTTGTCAAAAAGAATATTCATCCACAGGACAAACTCAGGGGGCACAGTGGTAGGAAAATAACTTCTTCCCCAGGCACATGCAAGTTCCCTGTTCTCTGACTGACTGTCTACTCAGAATCAATTACAGGAAGCATTCTACCTACCTCCTTCTCAGGCAGGTCAGACAAATCATCATACAGGTCAGACAAATTAATTATCCTACTTTTGGTAACGCTTCTTTACCAAGGCCAAGCTGGCTTAATGGATGGTAAGAATTGGCAGTTACTAAAGAAATAGGATTTGTAGTTGAGAGACGTCTTTGACTCCCAAAATACTTTCCAGCCACTGATCCTGATCGAATTTCACCTCAAAATAGCCACAAAATCCTTTAAAAGTAAACTATTCTTATTTTATGAGGGGCACTGTCATGCAACCATCCCAGGAGGGATAGGTTCATTACCAGTTCTCACAGATGATAAGAGAATCTGAAGCCTTTGATAGACTTTGCAGTCCTTTAATTCTGAGATGGACCATATACACAGTCAGAGAGACAGAGTAAGAGAGATTCCAACCCTCAAAGAGAAGCAAAACAGTAGTACTATGCCTAGCCGCCTTTACATGTGCCATAGCCACACAACCAATACACTGTTGCAACATAGATGCCTAATAGTGGAAAACAGCATTTCAAGGTATGGGCACTCTGTTGTGTGAAAGGAGAAAAATAGCCTGATTCACTCATTTTCCTTACAGGCACCTATAACTGTTTCATCGATTGGCTTGTTGTTGTTGTTGTTGTTGTATAAAAGATTTACTTATGCATACAAGATGGATTGTAGGCCAGAGGTCTGGGGTGGTGAGAGGATTCACCAAAGACAGAGTGGGGAGCAGAACAGGCAGACTGACTGAAATACACTGCTGAGGGGAGCAGCAGGAAAGACAGGAGAGGTCTGCTGCGCCATGTGGGAATCTCCCTGGCCAGGGATGGAACTCATGCTTCAGTGGCTCTGGATAGCTTCATAGTGTGTTTCAGCACTTGTTTAATAAAGAGGCAGTTATAAATCCCTGGAGAAGCAACTACTGGAAGATGCATTATCAGGTGATCCCTAGTCAAGTGATCTACTACATACTCATAACAAGTTTAAACCAACCAGAGTTTGCTCTCTAAGGACTTAAACTGCTTGAATATTCAAAGGAGGGAATTTTTTGGTTTTGTTTTTTCTAAAAATTGCTTTTTTAAGTCCAAGGGTTATCTTCCCAACCTCCTTCTCAAAAGTACCATCTCTCCTTGCCATCTACTTGAGGTCTGAGAAACTAGAGTGTCCAAAGCACAGAGCAAAAGCATCAGACATTATTCTGTCCAAAATCAGGAGTGTGGAAGTAAGAACTGCACTCCCTAATGCTGGATTATGTATGCGTTCATAGACAAGCAATTATAAGAGGCTTTCTAAACTAGTTTTAATCTAGAAATCACTCTTCTCTGAATTTACTTCCATCTTTATTCACTTCTTATTCCTATAAATATTCCTATGTTAGTCCTGTTTGTCCTTTTCTCTGACTATCAATTGATTTTGGATTAATGGCCCTGATTTTCCTACTAAATTAATTACTGTTTCCTTATCAGCCTGAATACCCTATTAAGGCTTATCAAAAGAAAAATCGTTTTGAAATAGTTGTTATGCTAATTTATTATTATTAGGACTAACAGACTATGCCTTCACTCCGTTATTTATAGTTATCAACCACCTATGTATCAAACTTATGCTAGGGACCACAGGGAAAAATTAAAATGAAGAAAGTTTCTACCTATTATGTCAGGTACAGAATAAGAAATGTACTGAAACAAGTGTTTTATTAGGTATAAAGTAGTGTAATTCTACCCCAAACATTTAACTAAGATTTGGTGGAACACACAGCCAGCATATAGCAGAGGAAATAGGGGCCAGATTCAAGAGAAACAGCTCATTCGGAGAGATGGTATTAAATTTTCTTGTCAAGAAAATATATACTTATAAGAACAAATACATAAACAAATACATAAATTAGAGAATGAAAGGAAGCCATGGAGCATTTTGATTTTAGGAAAAACAGCTAAGGAGAGGAGTGAATAATTGCAAAATTATACAATTTACCATACACCAGATTGAGAAAATAAACGGTTTATGAAGTCTTCATACAGATTATGAGCTTTATAAGCACAGGTTGTACAAGTGATGTACGAGATCAACAATCAAGACATCATATTTAATCAAATTCTACATGAGAAATTCTGGACTTTGCTTCTAAATTATCTTTTCCTGTGAAATTTAGAAAGTAACCTGCAAAAAAACTGCTTTTCTGATAGGAAATAGTTGATTAAATGAGTAAATCAAAGCCTTGAGGAAAAGTAACCATGTAACATTGTATTTTGCAATTGCTAAAAAAAGAGGAAGCTAGCACTTTCAAGAATTTACACTATCCAAAGCCAGATTCCATGACATAAGGTATCATTGATTCTTTACTCTGATCTCCATAAGAGAAAGTGACAATCTTTATAAATATAAAAGAAGTATCAGAATTCGGAAAAATAGTGCAAGGTTGACTAAAACTTCTAGTAAACTGAAGTCAGGAGGGAGGGAGGAAGGGAGGGGCATAATGAAATATTTTAAGTGTCAACGGGAAGATAACAGCTAAAATCAGCAGCATCTCAAAGGAACAAGAATGGAAGGAGTGGTGGTTTGGGTTTCAGTGAAATTAGTTTCTCACCCATGTCAGTGTCACTTTTAATTCCTTGAGTTTCTGCTTCCTTCTTGGCCCTATAGATCTCTCTATGCCAGGGAGTCTATTTGTATCTATATGTGAGTGAGATAGTTACTTAGTTCACCTTCTATTATTTAGCTCACCATTCTATTATAGCTCTTACACCTCTGTCCACCCTTCAGAAAGCCACCTTACTATAGAGTGTTTGAGTAAGGACGAACATTTATTAAAAATAAGACAACTCTCCCTCTTGATAGCTGGGTAAAAAATTACTCCCCCTTCCTGATTTTTTGAACTTTTACCTTGGAATTATAAGTGATTTCTCATCTCTTTTAATTGTATATAAATCCTTTTGAAGAACAGATGGGCCTTTTGTTAGATGACCTTTTGCCTATTTTATGACCCAGAATGTCTTTCCCCGAGACCTGCAAACCATCTGGAGATACTCACCCCTAACTCTTAGTTTCTAATGGGGGTTAGGAGACTAATTTCAGTGGCTACCTTGCTCCAACTTGCAAAACTACCTACAATCATAAAGAGATGAGAAGTTTGTTTTTCCACTGGATAAAGCAACTTGACTGACAGAGATGGTCACCCCAATACCAGATAAACTTAGAACAAATTATGTGTGACAAATTGTGTTGTCAAGTCCTCTTGCTTGATCACTAGTTTTTGTTTATCTTGAAGACATGTATACAATGGGTTGTATCTGCTTGGTAATAAAAGAGAGTGTGATTTCTCTCTCTTTCTCCTCTCTTGGCAGATTGCCTATGATATGCAGCACAGTCGGGTTAATGCTTCTTCAATAATAAGTATTTTCTTTCTTTATTACCATTGTGAAAAGGATTTCTAAGCCGGGAAAATATTTTGTTTCAAATTTTATTTCTCCAACAGCTACCAACTGTTCTTTTCCTAAAGGCTCAGTGAAAAGTAACAAACAAACTTTGTGGCAGCATGTAAATGATAAATTTACGCCTATATGGAAAAAGGTAAACTTACAATACACTTAGTGTGGACATATTGCTTTATCTAATATCAACAACTGACATCATCAATGCTGTAGCTGTTATTGTGAGACTAAAATTTTTTAAACTGGTGTTTTTCAATTTTTACTTGATTGCAATAAGGTAAAGGGCAGAATAGACCTTAAGTTGAGTTTCTGTCCTAAAGAAAAGATTATAATCCATTTAATAACAGTGAAATGACATCTAGAAATTTTTCCAAATGGAAAAAAAATGACTTTTAGCTATTTCTATTTATACAGATAAACATCAAACATCTCCGTCACAGAAGTTATTATACTCAACTAAAGTCACATCTTTCTATAACAAAACATTTCTTTAGAGGTCACTGAAACCATGGAAACCATTTGGCATCATATCCTCTTGCACCAGCTACTCTATATGGATAGAAATTGGCTTTTGACAGATATTTGCCAGAAGAAGTGGTGCTCTCCCATGGAGTGGTGACTAACAGTCACATTGGAGACCAGCTAGGCATCAATCTCATACACACACAATAGCAAAACAAAGATGGTCATGTGGGATGGAGACTTAAGACTACTTAGTGAGTGCTAAGTTCCCTATGGTCAGTAGCTAGTATGCTTTAGGAATACAGTGGTAAATAAAATAGTCAGAGATGTTTTTTGTTTTTGCAATACTGAGATGCATACTAATGAAGAGTATGGGTGACACATGATTTTCATGTCAGAAGACAGCATTAATTGGGCGCCATTGGAATGCTGTGGTAAGGAATATTCTGAGGTTGTATCTGTCATGAGCATAGAAACAGGGATCAGCAGCCCAAGGGTCACATTTTTACTATTCTTTTTAAACTCCTCTTGCACTTTGTGCCTTGGTTTGACCTATTTACTATCCTTGTCACAAGCAAGACAAGTTTTGTTGCAGGCAATAGCGTAGCGGATGACTAGTAAGTTTTGACCATAAGAACCCAAGTTATCTGTTTCATGATTGTTCATGAAAATAGACAAAAAAAATTAGCATTATCTGTTATGATTTCTAGTGTCCTCTTCACTGTTAATGAGACTGACTAAAGCAAACACTCACAGCATGGAGTTCAAGTTTTAAAGTCAAAACCTGTGCAATGGAGTTCAGTAATCAATACTAAAAACCTAAAATAACCCTACTTCTTCTCCAAAACAGAGGAGATTGTTTTGAGGTTGAATTTCACACTCTCCTTAGACCAATCTTAGCTACATAGCAAGCTGAAGACACACAGAACTTTGTGCTCTGGTATTCATTTCCAAACATTAAAATGAGAGACCAACTTCAGAGCAAGCCATTCATTCTTCTCTTTGGTCATGGAACCATTATGAAATAGAGCCATTTCATAAATCTGATGCATCCTATCTGTAAAACATTTATTCTCTTCTAAAATTTTGGCAGAAAACAATGTCACTAGTCTTTTATCACATTGCCAATAGCAGAACAATCCAGAACACAAATGTGAAGAATCTGCCTAATATTTCATTATTACTCTTCAGTTTATGTTGTCAACACACCATGTGATTTAACTACATACAAATAACCAAATAAATAACCATTAACCATATGAATAGTATCAACAATAAAACCTTCCCAGAAGGTGAACATTTTTTTTTAAATCACATGGCACATCATTCCAGAAAACAAAGTGTTCTTCACCTCTCTTAGGACCTTCTTGAGGTGGATGAAGTTTTCTTAGGGCTCCAGCAGATCCTGAATCAACAGCTGGTTATATTCTAGGACAGAATAAACCAAGAACCTGAGGGGCTTCTACTAGACTTAAGCATGACATTGTCATGTCAGTACCTCTCATCTTCCTAAGTCCACCCCTACAAGAGAGCATCAGAGAAGGGAAGCAGCTATACACACTACAGTAAAGAACTGCAAGCAAACAGCTCCTCTTCAACTACTAGTAGTCAGAGGGCTGACAAACTCTTTGGTCTTCTAATCTTTCAAGGCTGCTTTGAAATGAAGAGGCAAGGAAATGTCTTAGAGGTCAGAAAAATGGGAAAGTCTTTTGCCCCTTATATTCCATTAATAAGACACAGACATTTTACTTCAAAATTCTGGTTTATACTGAAATAGATGATCATTCACTTTATGTGGAGTTTGTTAAGAAGAGGGCCCCAGGAGAATCCTGTTTATGCCTGCACAGTGCTTAAAAGTGGAAAGTAAGGCTCCCTAAGGTGAGTAGCATGAGAAAGCAGCCAAACAATAGAAATAGCATCAAGAGTTGGGATGACAGCCATTCACCAGCTGACAACAAAAAGTCACAATAGTTGAAAGAAGAGCAAAGGGACCAGGGGAGAAGTTCTGCCCCAAACGAAGATAGAGCAGGCAAGAAACTGCCAAAATAAAAGAGCAAATCCAGAATGAGTTCAAATGATAAGGTCTGCAAGGAGGTCAGCAAAGCCACAGACACAAAGATATTAGAGAGGGTCACTGTAAACCCCTTGTAAGACCGACAGGAAATTAACAAATGAGAAGATAGCAAAACAGCTGGATTGACACTGGCCTGGCCTTTCTTTACCTAAGTTCTTCATTACCTCTCAATGTAAGAAGGACACGCTGGTGACAAGAAAATTCACCTTTAATAACATGACCAGATAAAGAATATTCACTGAAATATTTAACTTTTTATTAAACTTTTTAATTTTCTTACATCATTGTTCATTTTTGTACAGTATTTGATTTCTCCCCTCAGGCGTAGTCTCCATAAATCTCCCACCACTACATCACCCAAGCACCATGGTCCCGTGAGCTCTTCCCTCCCGTTTTGACCCTCTCTGTCCCCCTGCCCTGATATATGTCTCAGATCTATAGTTACCTGAAAGTTTTATCTCTTTTTGACACTTTTTTTCAGTTTCCCTATATCCCTCCTATAAGTGGTACCATCAGATATTTATCCTTTCCCTTCTAACTTATGAAATATTTAACTTTTTTACCGAATTTAATAGTCATATACCTCCCCCAAAGAAGTGAGGTGCTTGGTCCCCTTTAACTAATGGAAACCCACAACTGTATTCTCACCGTACCTTGATCCATCATATCACAAAAGCACCTACATGCAGAGAAATTCTCTTTAAACATAATAAGCAGTTTCTCATATTGCTGCCAATTTTACCACAATCTTTCCCTTCTTCTAAAACAGGAGTCAGCAAATTATGGTGACACATGGGCCAAATTTAACCATATGGGATTGGTTTTATAAATAAAGCTTTGTTGGAACACAACCAGTTGGAACACAACCACATCCATTTGTATACATATTGTCCATGACTGCTTTCTCACTACAACATTTAAGTAGTTGTAAGCATCAGTACACTTTCTCAATCACTTGCATCTTTTCACCCCTTTACTTTCTTCCTTCCCTCTCTAGGGTTATTATCCCTTATAGTCTTAACTCCAAAAAGTCTCTGGATTCCCAACTAATCAGGCAGTTCAGAAGCCCACTGCCACTAAAAGTTCATTCTCAATTATTTTTGGACTTTTGAAAATCTTTATTGCTTTTGTTTGAATCTCACTGGATTTATTAAATTTAAAACAATGCTTTTTGTATTAAGTCAAAAATACAGATGTGTCTATTTGAAAAAAATGTTCAACATCCCTCATAATCAGGAAAATGCAAATAAAAACTACAATGAGATACCACCTTACACCAACAAGAATGGCAAACATTAAAAAAACAGAAAACAACAAATGTTGGCGAAAATGTGGAGAAAAAGGAATGCTCCTACACTGTTGGTGGGACTGCAAATTGGTCCAACCTCAATGGAAAGCTATCTGGCAAATTCTCAAACAACTAAAAATGGAGCTTCCGTACGATCCAGCAATTCCACTCCTAAGAATACACCCAAAGGACACAAAAACAGTAATCCAAAAAGTCACACACACACCTATGTTTATTGCAGCACTATTTACAATAGCTAAAACATGGAAACAACCCAAATGCCCCAAAATTGATGACTGGATCAAGAAAATGTGGTATATGTATGCAATGGAGTACTATTCAGCCACCAAAAATTATAAACTAGCACAAGTCTCAACAACATGGATGGAGCTAGAAGGGAGCATGTTCAGTGAAATAAGCCAGAAGGAAAAAGAAAAATATTGAATGGTATCACTTATAGGAGGACTATAAGAGAGCCAAACAAGAAATCAGAAAGAGAAAATAGCACACAAAACATGACAAAATCAAAAACTAGCAGACAACCACAAACAATAGACATTCTACAGGGGAGGGGGAGGAAAAGAGACCAAAATAGAGGAGAAAGAGCATAAGGGACTATGGTGATGGTTCACGGGTGAATTGGCAGTGGGAAATCTATGGGGTGATACACAATAATGTAAAGGATATAAATTTTTAAAAAAATAAAAAATGAAATAAAACAAATTTTTTTTAAAATACAGATGTGTCTAAAGGAAGTTTTAAGAATCTCATCCTTCCCTCCATACTTCCTCTTGAAACAATGTTACTATTTCAGTCTTTCCATACTTTTCTCTAGGAGTGGCTTTTTAAATTCTCAATTATTAAAGTAAGATTGAGGGGATAAGATATTTCAATATTTAATAGGCTAAGCATATTCATTCACTTAAGAAATGTTTGTGACATTTCTACGTTTCAAGCACTGTGCTAAGTGCTGAAAATCAACTTAACATCTCTAAGCAGATACCTGAATATCAGATAATACTAGCTGTTTCTTTTCATAGAGTGGTTAGAGAGTCTGGCCATACTAAATCATATGTTAACAATATGATTGCACACATTAGCTAGCCAAGCCAAGGATGGATAACATTAGCCAAAAGGGGGACTAATAAATAGTTGAAGGCAACACATTCTCCAGATCTAGAAAGAAAATCAACTCAAAATCGAGGGTATAGGTCCTCCCTGGTGGCATAAGGGGTAAAGTCTCAGCACTATAAAGCTATCAAGAGCCACTGCAGCATGAGTTTGATCCCGGCCTAGGAGCTGACCCACATGGCGCAACAGACGTTTCTTGTCTCACCTGCTGCTCCCCTCAGCAGTGTATTTCAGTAGATCCGCCAGTTCTGTTCCCCACTCTGTCTCTGGTGAATCCTCTCACCCTCCCATTCTGGCCTATACCCCTGCTCTTGTGTAGATAAATAAATAAATCTTAAAAAAAAAAAGCTGAGGGTATAAAAACAAAAAATCAGTAGATACCTTCTTATATTTTTTTACATTTGAATAGTGATATTTAACAATAGATCTGGTTCTCCTTCAAGTAGTTTGGTTGAATTCCACTCTTCTACATCCTTGTGTTAGGTAGTACTGGGCATTTTCATTAGAAATAATAAATTAAATTGCATGTGTTTATCTTCTTTCCATGCTGAATAGTACTCCATTGTGTATATGTACCACATCTTCTGGATCCAATCATCTATTTTTGGACATCTGGGTTGCTTCCATACCTTTGCTATTGTGAATAGTGCCGCAATGAACATACGGGTGCATGTATCCTTTCGGATTAGTGTTTTTGTGTCCTTTGGGTAAATTCCC
>PVIJ01015082.1:0-37877 GCA_004024925.1 Scalopus aquaticus
CTCCATGTTTAGCAGTTTGAGGAATCGCCATACAGCTTTCCATAGTGGTTGGACCAGTTCACATTCCCACCAGCAGTGTAGAAGAGTTCCTTTTTCTCCACATCCTTTCCAGCATTTGTTGTTGCCTGTATTTTTAATGTGTGCCATCCTCACAGGTGTGAGGTGGTATCTCATAGTGGTTTTGATTTGCGTTTCCTTGCTTATAAGTGATGTTGAGCATTTTTTCATGTGTCTGTTGGCCATTTGCTTTTCTTCTTTGGAGAAGTGCCTTTTGAGCTCTTCTGCCCATTTTTTTGATTGTGTTATTGGCTTTGTTTTTGTTGAGTTGTGTGAGTTCCTTGTAAATTTTTGTTATCAGTCCTTTATCGGATGTATTGTGTGCAAAGATCTTTTCCCAGTTGGTAGGGTGTCTGTTAGTTTTGGTTAATGTCTCTTTTGCTGTACAGAAGCTTTTTATTTTGATGTAATACCATCTGCCCTCTCCTTTTCTATTTTTCCAACTAATTCTGACCAGTCCTTTTGGATTCTGTCTATAGATCTTCTCAAGGAAACCTTCACACCCTTCTATTTTAGGTGTACCTTTATGTGATCTAGCAGTATCCTGCACTTTCCTTCATTATAATGAGGCAAAACTATAGCAGAGGACCTAGAAGCATCAGCCCTGGAGTTGAACTGTCTGTATTTAAATTTTAGGTATGCTCCTTGCCTCAGCTGTGTGACCTTGGCAATTCACTTAACCTCTCTGTGCTATGGAGATAATAATAACACCTACTGATAGGGTTTCTGTGAGGATTACATAAAACTACTGATGGTCAATAGCTTAGTGCAAAGTCTGCCATATAGTGAGCACTCAGTTCGTATTAGCTATCATTATTCCAGCATGCGTCAAAATCCCATTGTAAATACCAGTTCCATGATTTATCTTTTCATTCAAAATGTAAAGGGGTGGGGTGTGTCTCATTCATCATTAAAGTTGTAGGTGCTTAGCATAGAGGCTAACACATACGGCACTCATACATATTTATCGAATGAATAAATAGACAAATGAATGTCTTGCTCCCTGGCTTATTTCAATTGACTTTACCCAATCCTGCAGCTCCCTGTGGATTCCCAAGACCAGCTTTCCCTGCTCTGGCCAGGGCAGGCCGAAGCCCAAATCTTGTCTATGGCATTATGATTTAAATCTAAATGACGGGTGTCAATACAAGACAGAAATATCCCCAGGTAATGTTATAGGAAAATATCTCTCACAATGATCTCAACACCACCACTTCCCTTTGCTCTATTTTGTCATGATGAGATGTGGGCAGTGCTGAAACAGAGCCATTGATTCATGCCTTCCACCAGGGTTTGCTAGGCCATGCCCTACTGGGTGCTGGGGATGCCAGGGAGGGCAGGGTATGAACCTTGCTTCTAGGAAACTTCCTGAGGAGTAGCTAGGTTCAGATATGGCTGCCAGGCAAGGAGACGGGCAGTTCCTTTGCTGGGTGCACGTAGCAGAAGTCAGGATCTGACTGATGAGTTGCATGACTAGGAGCCAGGGTGTGAATGCAGGACCAGAGAATCTGGTTTTCAAGAACTGGAGTAAGTCAAAGATTAGGGTAGGAGGCTAGCTGCTCTGAGATGAGACAGAGTTGAGGTTGGCAAAGGTCGGAGTCCAGCAGGAGAAGCCCAGCCTCTATGTAGGGGTTATTATCTGCTTGCTTTTTTTTTCTTCTTCTCTCCAAGGAGGAACCTGGAGGCTGAGAAAAAACCACTCAGGATTGCCCACAGCCCCAGAAGACAAGGGTGAATAAAGCAACAGCAACCACAGACCAGTATTTAAAAGCAGCAGGCCTGCTGTCAAGGCCCTCCTCAAAAGGAGGCCTGGGCACTGGAGAGTTGCACTGGCTCAGGGACCAGAGAGTGGCAGCATGATAGTCAGGGAACACCTAGGGGCAATGAGGAGTCTGCCACTAAACTGGATATGTGACTTTGTATAAGCCATTTCACCATATAGGCCTCCTTTTAGAAAAGGAAGATTGGGACAATGCTAAGGCTTTGCAACATTCTAATAGGAAGATTTATTTTTCAAAGCAAAAACTTTTAAAGATTCCACAAGATGGGCCTCCCTGGTGGCGCAAGGGTTAAATCTCAGCCTATGAAGCTGTCTGCAACCACTGCAGCACCAGTTCTATGGGGCCACATGGTGCAGCAGAACTCTCCTGCCTCATCCGCTGTTCCCCTCAACAGTGTACTTCAGTCAATCTGCCTGTTTTGCTACCTGCTCAGTCTCTGGTGAATCCTCTCACTACCCCACACCTCTGGCCTACACCCCAGCTCTTGTATGCATAAATAAATGAATCTTAAAAAAAAAAGATCCACAGGATGGCAGTGATAATTTTGCTATCTATTGATCAAAAACATGCAAAATGACAAAAAAAAATCACTTCTGTCTCATTTCAAGGATTTGCATTTTATTAATCATAAAAGCGTCTGCTATCATTTACATAAAAACTGGGTGGGGGGGCGGGAAACATCCTTTACAGCTCAGTATTCACAGCCTTCTTGAACAGTTCCTACCCAAAGCCAATCAGTAAAGCTTTCATCTTCCTTAGAATTCACAGTATTCACCTCTAGCTGGAAAAACATAAGAGATACATAGCACTAGGGCAGGGATTTTCAAATTTTTATTAATCATAAAAACACACCAAAGATGCTAATATGCTAACAAAATTTGAAAGCAGGGATGATAGGTGATATTTGTCACTTTTTGTCTACTTAGGTTCAGAATCCCCTCCCAGGTATGTGGAAGAGTACCCCTGAGGAGTCTTAGTGGAAGTTAGATCCCACTACTCACCTCTCATCACTGAGGCTGAAAACCAGGTCTCCTTTATCAGCAGGGCTTAGACACGTGACCTGGGCTCAGCCAATCGGGTTCACCCTGCAAGACTGAGTCAGAGACCACAGAGCTGCTCCTGGAACTTTTTCTGGTGGGGGAGGCAGCAGCTGCAGGACCTTATCCAAATTTCAGGGTATCCACCGTGGATAGGACATCATTCTGGGCACAACCCTGGTTGTGACACAAGCTTCCCAGGGTTCTAAGGCTGGGGCAGGACTCGCTGGATAAGCTCTGTGGCACAATTGGCCATGCTCCTGGTTGCTGGCCAGCTTCACTTGTTCTCATTCATGCCCTGAGTCTGATTCTCCAAACTTCCTGGAGATGCTGTGAGCTACCCTACATCCTTCCCAAAATTCCTCTCCTGCTTAAATGATCCAGAGTCAGTTCCTGCTGCATTTCTATGTTAGAGTCCAATAATGTCAGTATCAGTATTCAACTGACTTGTGTTTTGCTGCAGTCACAGAGTTCAGAGAAATTCTGATTATCCAGATGGATAGGGTCTTAGTTTGACAGCGCTGCTTTAATGAAATACTACTTCTAGAGACTAGCCATCCAAGATAATGGTGCCAACATGGTTGAGTGAGTGCTCTCTTCCCAGCTGCAGATTTCATTGTGTCCACATCAGAGAGTGGAAAGGGCTGAGGGGGGCTCTTGCTTAAGTGCCCTAATCCTGGCCATCAGCATCTGCCCTCACCACATAATCCCATCCCAACTCCCTGCCTGCTGTCCCCACCCTCCCTCCTCCCAACGCAATACAATCACCTTGGAGATGAGGATTTCAACATTTACATTTTGGAGGACATAAATATTCAGACCATTTGGATGGCTATAAAGAATAATGATGGCCACCATTATACAGCATCCACTCTATGCCAGGCCCTATTCCAATCACTTTTCATCTATTTACTCAGTAAACACACTTTTGAGATAGAGCTATCATTATCATGTCTCTTTTATAGATGAAAAAAACTGAGGTGCAAAGGAATGGAGGAATTATCCCAAGGTCATGGTTTTAAATCAAGGCAGTTCCCAGTACAAATTCAAAAAGAGTTTTCTACTAATTAGAAAAAGAGGTGGAGTGATTTCCAACTTTTTTTAACTTATCTTCAGTTGGCCTGATTCTTTTTTTTTTTTTGTGGGGGGGGGAACGTTAGTGGGGAAAGTCCTCCATTTCCTATAGGGGAACTCTGTTGCCCCTTTCTAGCACAAATCACAGACAGAGCCAGTGCGTGTATTTCTATATATCAAATCCTGATTTTGAATTGTTTTGGTAGCTGGTATTCAAAGACGTCCAGGTGTCCAGGCAGATGCTACTGTAAATCCAAGAACTGTGTGCTTCTATATCCATTATTTCTGAATACTAAGATTGTTAGGAATAAATACCTTAATCCTCAAATCGACCAATCAATGGTAGCAGCCCTGCACCAGAGTTTGTGGTCTTGATTCCTGCTAACAGCTTTTTCACAGTAAGTATTTTGAGAAGCTAGAAAGAAATTAATGGAAATTATTGTTTCAAAGTTGAATGAGTGTTTAACAAAATATCCAACAGCTACTCTTCATCATCATCATAAAAGTCAGGTAAAAAACAAGTCAGTAAACAAGATGATTTTATTACTCTGTAATCACTTGGGAAGTGTTGAGCTGATGGACCCAGTGCAGGAAGTACTCTTCTTTGCTCTGCTCTTCTTAAACAGACATGCCCAGGCTGGGACAGCACTGAACCTCTCAGGGCACACCCACTGTCATGCCAACCCGGGGATCAAGGACTCCAGAAGAGCTTGTGCCAGAAGCCATGCAAAACTGAGTCAAAAAAATTAACACGTTGATGGGGCTACAGCTGAGAGACAAAGGAGTCAAATGAGAGTTCCCAGTGGCCCAAGCTGGAATGATGTGAGGAATAAAATAAACTTAGGTTATAACCCAAAGTATAAAATAAATATCCATGAATCCACACTTCTATATTTTTTTTTTTAAAAGAAAGCCTTGGAATCTTTTCTTTGCAAAAGAAAATCTGGCAAACACTACTTTGGTCAGGTGAGCAAGCTCAATACCATGAATCATAAATCATGTTGATAACAGGATGGGATGAAAATGGCAATTTAACTCTGTGGTCTTCCTCCCCAAGGTCTAGCATCCCAGTTTACTCATGAGAAAAACATCAGACAAATTCCAAAGAGGAGTATCTTATAACATAGTCAATTAGTGCCCATGAAATCATCAATAACAAGAAAAAATCTGAGAAATTGTCACAGCCAAGAGGAGCCTAAGAAGCTATGACATCTTAATGTAATGTGGTGTCCTAGATGGGATCCTGGAACAGAAAAAGGCCATTAGGAAATTTAGGTCAACTTTGGACTTCAGTTAATATAATGTCTTCATATTGATTCAGCAACTGTGACCAATGTACAATGGCCCACTCTGGAACAATGTGAGGAATAAAATAAAGTAGACTTAGGTTATAACCTTGAGATCTTGATAGGCCTAAAAGTGAATATTTAATGCATTCCCGTTTGTATAAAAACTTTTAATATCAGTTTTTTAATAAATTAGTCTTAAAAACATTTAAATATTTTTTAAAAATTTATTAAAAAAATTTTAAATTAGTTTTTTAAAAATTAGATAAATCTTTTCATTAATTTCTAATCCTCACATTGGTAACCCTTGACATGAGTAATTGAGCAGTTTGAACTGCTTTGGTGGAGAAGAAATCACAGGTGGTGTTCTTTACTTCTCTCCCAAAAACCCTATGGAGCTCTAAGATGAAGGAAAAACTACACTTCAAGGCCAAGGGCTTCAAAGAGACACAATGACTCCCCTCCCCCTCCCCCACCCAAGACACTGAGCAACTGTTGGAAGCCAAAGCTGCAGTTGTCTTTGTCCTGCGTTTGCCTGTCAAGCCCTGCGCTCCTCTGCAGCAGGAAGGGCAGCAGGCGGGTATGAAGTGGGGCAACAGATGGCCGGAACATGTCCTCTCGATGCTCAGTTGCCCAGTCCAGCCTGCCAAGCTGTGTACATTTCAAACATTTGAGCTTCAACCAAAAGAGACGGATAATGATTTTACATGACTTGCCGAGACACATGGCTAATCCTTGGGTAGCAGGAGGAGAGTGCTTTAAAGACACCCTTCAATCCAGTGAGGGGAATAAGAAAACCCATGCGTTTTCTCAACTTTGAATCTAGATCTGGCCAAACTGGAGGCAGCTGGGCATTTGGTCTGGATCCCTGTGCTTCCTGCTTTCTATGCTTTTGGAAAAACCGTGATGTTTACTTGGGGTGAGGGGAGAAGGGAGATGGATGTCTAGCAGGTAGGTTTGGATCCTGTAAAGTTATGCATGCTGGTCTTTCCCTCCTGGTCTAGATTTGGGGGGCGTCTAGTTAACCTGCTTCATAAGTTCTGTCAGTTCTATTTACCTGACCTGGCTCAGGCCCTTCTTATTTTTTGTCTGGATATCTGCTTGTAGTCCCTACAGTTGTTGCTTCTCAGTCCTTGTCCTTGGACTGTGTGAGGTCTTCTTCATTTTCATGCAACATCACCTATCTGAATGGACTCTTTCCTTGCCCCCACATGTCTCTCCAGCTTCTGCCCCCATTTCTTGCCTTCACCACAAAGCTTCTTGAACCTGTAGTTTGCTCTCCCTGGCTGCATTATTCACCTCCTGTTCACACACCTGCTCCTATTCTACCACTGAAACTCTTGTCAAGGTCATTAGCGACTTCTATGTTGCAAAATCCAATAGTCTATCTCTTCATTGAACTTGACCCTCAGAAGCAGTTGACCTACTGGGCCACTTCCTCTTTCTTGCATAACTCTTCTTTCTTGTTTGTTTGTGTTTTTAAAAGATTTATTTATTTATGCATACAAGAGCTGAGGTGTAGGCCAGAGGTGCAGGGAGTACCTCACCAGAGTGGGAGCAGAACAGGCAGATTGACCGAAAAACACTGCTGAGGGGAGCAGAGGGTGAGAGAGCTCTGAGGTTTGCTGTGCCAAGTGGGCTACTCCAGGAATCAAACTCATGCTGCAGATAATTTCATAGTGCTGAGACTTAATGCTTTGCGCCACCAGGGAGGACCCTCTTCTTTCTTGGTTTTAATGATGACATTCTCTTCTGGTTTTCTTTCTACTTCTTTGACCTCCTCAGTCTACTTGGTAGGCTCCTCCTCCACCTGGCTGCTCATGGGTTCCTTAGGGGTTGGTCCTGAAACAGAGTTTAGTCTCTGTCTAGAGCTCTCAAGATGATCTCATGCTGCCACAAAGCTCTAAACGCCCCCAAATACTGGTGTTTACCTATTTTACATCTTCACCCCTGAGGCTAGACTCTTTCAACTGTCTGCTTTATGCCTCTAATTGGCCTTTTATTTTATTTTTAAAGGTTTTTATTTATTTATGCATACAAGCTGGGGTACAGGCCAGAGGCATGGGGGGCAAAAGGGTTCACCAGAGACAGAGTGGGGAGCAGAACAGGCAGATGGATGGAAATACACTGCTGAGGGGAGCAGCGGGCGAGACAGGAGAGGTCTGCCGTGCCATGTGGGAATCTCCCCAGCCGGGTGTTGAACTCATGCTTCCGCTGCCCGATAGCGTCACAGCGCAGCGCTTAATCACTGTGCTACCAGGGAGGCCCTAATTGGCCTTTTAACAGGCACCTCAAGTCATATATTTCCAAAACAGAGTCTTTGATTTTCTTTATCTTCAAAATCTTTCCTCCTTTCCCCTCTCACATTTAAGCATCTCTAGCTATCTATTAGCTCTGTCCAAGATTCTAGAAGTCATCTTCATTCTTCCTTTTCTCTTATGCCCCACATCCCACCCGTCACTGTGTTTATATGGTTCTGCTTCCAATATGTCTTCTCTCTACTTTTCTTTCCATCCCCACAGACACCTTCCTAGTCTAAACCACTATAATCTTTCACCCGCACAATTGGAATAGCCTCTTAACTGGACTTCCTCCTTCACAGCGGTCCTTTCCAAATTCACTATCCACAAACAGTGAGAAAAAACATTTTTAAACATAATTTGGTGACATTCAGTCTTTCTTTCATTTGAGGAATATTTATTGAGTGCCTCCTATGCACCAAACAGTGAACAAATACACAAAAGTCCCTGCCCTTGAGAAGCTTACATTCTAATGGTGGGAAACATATAATAAACATAATTATAACAAGTTATGTGATGATTAGAATATGATAGGTGGTGTGGAATAAAATAGATCAGGTTAAGGACATATGTATAAGAGAATATGTATGCATGTTTGTTATAGGAGATTACTGTAGCTTTAAGTCAGTAACGTTTGATCTCTAAATATCATTTCCCACTAAAGAGTTTAAGAGAAATATCTAATTTCAAGTCTGGGCTAAGACATGTGTAAGATGAGTCTGGAACATCTTGTTATACCACAAAGCAAAAAGGCTAATGATGACTACTGGGATGGCATCAAAAGGCACAGTCAAGAGTCTCCTACTGGCCAAAGATGGACTAAATTGAGTCTTTAAGAGAATGATGATAGCAATGAATCAAACGATCTACCTGCCAAAACCTCTAGTTCATAATGATAGTTCTAAAGGAAAGAACACCGTTCACTGGTCACTTTTGAAAGATGCTAGGAAACCAATTACTAAAACAGATAAATAAAAGGAAGGAATTAAGCATGCATCCTGCCTTTCCTATGTAAAAACGACTGAGCAAACCAAATAGTTAATGAGGGAAAGTCACTCATCATAGACATAATCCAACAAAGAACTTAAGGAAAAAAAATAGAACAACACAATTTTACCACCTCTATGGAAATAATCAATCTAGGTCATGATCATCATTAACTCAAAAAAAAAAAAAAAAAGAGCTAGGAAGACACTGAGACACTGAACCTCCTGACAGATGCCTCTTGTGAAATAGGGTTCCCAGATAAAATACAGAATGTCTGGTTGAATTTGATTTTCAAGTAAATAACAAGTAATTTTTAGTATAAATATCTCAAATAGTCCTTGAGGTATACTTCTAAAAAAAAATCATTCATTGTTCAACTGAAATTCAAATTTAACTAGCCATTCTGTATTTTTATTTATTAAACCCTGGCACCCCTAGTAGTCTGGTCAAAAAGTCAGATCTAGGGTCTCCCTGGTGGCGCAATGGGTTAAACACAGCGCTGTGGAGCTATCGGCAGCTGCAGTGTGACTTTGATGCCTGGCTGGGGAGATTCCCACATGGCACAGCAGACCTCTCCTGCCTCCCCCGCTGCTCCCCTCAGCAGTGTGTTTTGGTCGATCTGCCTGTTCTGCTCCCCATTCTGTCTCTGATGAACCCTCTCACTGCCCCACACCTCTGGCCTGCACTCCAGCTTACATGCAAAAATAAATAAATCTTAAAAAAAAAAAGTCAGATCTAAATCTGATTAAACCTCAAAAACTAGCTACCAGGTAATACAGAAGAGAGAGGAAGATGATTCAGGGCAGGCACCCCAAGGCAGTGTCATCAGCAATATTTGGACTGTGAGGACAGACCACCCAATCTTTTCAACAAATAGACCCCAAGAGAAATGAGTGGGTAAGAGGGAAAGGGGAGGAGGAAAGGTTTATTTGAATTCTGACCGAAGATATCAAGGATAAGTGCAGCCGTTACAAAATTTCCTGGTTTATGAGGTCCCAGTTACGCTGCTGCTTTCTTGCTGTCTCTTTCTCCCACTCTGACTTGACAGTCCAATGGCACCAACCACTATGAACTGAGCTGCCCTAGGAACAATCTTGAGAGATGCTGGAGATCAAGTTTTGTTTAGTAAGCCAGCTTGCAAGTGGGGGTCTGAGTAGGGAAGAGAGAAAAGATTAAGATTTGGGGTGGATGAGATGAGCTAAGAGACAGCAACTACAAGAGGAGAGGTACTTTGGGAAAGGAGCAGAGATGCTTTTCAAAGGGGGTGATTAAGGTGTTTCATTGGTCATGTGTGGATGTGTGGTATATGCTCCTCTTTTGCCTTCTCCAGGAATGCTTTCGGAGCAGGGTGGCTTGGGTGCTGGGACAGGAACCCAAGGTATAACAGGGTCACTCAGGAATCATGGTTCCATGCATGCCAAGTACACTTGAGTCTGTTTGTATCTGTCTCCCTACCAGGAGCCCCTCAATGGAGCAGGTTTCTGGCTTAAATTCCTGGAAATTTACTGCCTGTGAGTGTGCCTGTCATTGCACACACACCTGATCACAAATGAGCAGATGAAGCCCCCTTCCTCTTTGCAGAGTTGGGGATCTTCTGATTCAACAAAATGTTATTAGTCCCAAAATGTGGTTATGAAATATGTAACCAATTAGCTATATCAGAAAGCTGAACTGAATCCTTGCCATTTCCATAAAGAATTCTTTCAGACCTCAGAACAAGGGTCAGTCACTGAGGCTCAAGACTCATTCTCCAAAGCCTCTTGAGACATTTCTTCCCAAGATGGAAAGTGCAGCCTGCTTCCAGTTTTCACTTGCAGTGTCAGCCCTGAGTGTCTGTGGTGCACACGTCTTGTGGTTTTATGGCAGCTGCGATGAGGCTCACATCACAATTAGATGAAGATCTTGGAAGAAGAACCCTGCACACATCAGGAAAAATAAAGAAAGTAACTGAAGATGCTCACCCTGGGAAGTGCTGACGGTTTCAAGAGGTCTGAGCTCTGACCCAGTCACCCTCTATGTACTCAAGAGTAAGATCAAAGTCCTCCCCGGTGGTTCAGTGGTTAGGTGCTGCTGTGGAGCTGTCGGCAGCGGTGACATGATTTCGACGCCCAGCTAGGGAGATTCCCACATGGCGCAGCAGACCTCTCCTGCCTCGCCCGCTGCTCCCCTCAGCAGTGTATTTCCATCGATCTGCCTGTTCTGCTCTGTCTCTGGTAAACCCTCTCGCCGCCCCACACCTCTGGTCTGTACCCCAGCTTGTATGCATAAATAAATAAATATTTAAAAAAAAATAAGAGTAAGGTCAAGAGAAAGAAAGTAGAGATAAAGATCCTGCTCCTTCACTCTGTTCCTCTATCTAGAGCAAAGGGAAGACAAAGACGAAAAAAGGTAAGAAGGCTATTGAGTGACACCTTGGGCTTGAGTTAAGAGTCTTCTTATCCTAAGTCATTTTTAAAATATCCAAATAATGCTATTCTCCCACGTCATTATCTTCCGGGTTATGAAAGTATTCCATTGGTATTGCTATTAAAATATTTTGCTCCCCCCTCCCCGAGGTTCTTTGGTGGAAAAACAACCTAATCTTTTGGGTTTTTTCCAGCTTAATCATACACCTCGTTCCTCAGACATGACTGTGAAGGACTCTGGCTAGTCCTAAACCTCATATCCTCCCAAGATGGAGGTTTGCCGCCACTGGGGATGTGCTAAGCTAGGCATGCATTGCTCACTGAGGAGGCCCACAAAGGTTTAGAGACGTGGCCTGCTCCAGTGGAGTCCTGTGACTGTCCCTAGATAGGAGAGTTGGTGAGGCCAAAGGTCAGACTATAGGTCCACCACTGACACACAGTAGGTGTGCAGTAAGGGCTTGTTGAATGAATGAGCGAGTGAGAAAGGCTATCAATGTATATTAAAGTGTAAGTTGTGCAAGATGTTTTAGGAACTAGAAAAAAAAGAAAGCCCGTTCTTTCATTCATAGGACTGGAAAGTGACATTTCCAAGTGCTTGTGAGGGAAACGGAGCCCACTTCACCAGAGTAAAAGGCCTCAGCAGCAGCACCAGACCCCATCAGGGCACCCCATTAGGGAGCCCCTGCACTCTCAAGAACAGCATCACAGCCCTATGGGGTTTAAGAAAACATTTTGAATGGAAACAGATGCCAAAATCCTGCCCTTGGAATAAAGACTACAAGCTGGTTTTTCAGGCTGCTAGTTAAAAAGCTCACTCTTGGGAGGCGAAATTAGTTTTCTAGGGCTACTATAACAAAGTACCAAAACCTGGATGGTTGAAACAACAGAAAACTATTGTCTCACGGTTCTGGAGTTCAAAGTCAAGGTGTCAACAGCATCATAGTCCTAATAGCATCCCTCCTTGCTTCTTCCCAGGCCTGGTGACTCACCGGCAATCTCTCGCGTTCCTTGTCCCGCAGCCACGAAATGCAGGTCTCTGCCTTCATCTTCATGTGGCCTCCTGCCTACACATCAGTCTTCTTATAAAGACGCCAGTCATACTGGATTAGGGGTCTTGCCTGCACCAGCATGACATCATTTTAATTAGCTATTGGCTGAAGGTCAGATTCTGAGTTCCTGACCTTAGGTTAAGATTTCAACATGTCTTTTGAGGGGAACACAATTCAATTCATAACAGAGACATTTTTGGAACATGTTACAACGAAAACAGGAATATGTTACAATTGACACAGAGAATCAGACTGTAACCTGTTTGGCCACTACCTTCTGAAAGTAAGAAGCAGCAAGTTTCAGCTGACTAAATTTCCTAGAGTTTAAGCCAAATCTTTCTGGCTTGCTGGTTTATAGAACTCAACCCAAGGGTCACTCTAACTGTGGCAAGCCATTTCTGGAAGACAGTTATTTCCCTGCCTTTTTTTTTCCTAAACAAAAAAATCTACAATCAGAAAGATGCATCATTATGGCAAAAAAGTTATTTTACTCATCAAGCTCTGGTCCTTCATGGTGAGAGATAGATAAACTTCAGGGCTGGCGATATTAATGATGCCAGATCAATGCTTTTCATTCTAATTTCTATCAGGGCAGGGGGTGGGGGCCGTAGGGGAGAAGAGCATTTGCAAGGCACTGGGAAAAAGGACAGACTTCCTCCAGCCAGTCAGGCCCTCACCTGCCTTCTGAAGACTAAAAAGATTACCCTCTCAGGCGGTAGGACACTTACCTACTTGTGGGGCCTGGGAGGGAAGCCTGGGGCTAGGTGATTAACGCAGATGTGGGACCAGAAGCAGGACTCTGACTCTAACACCTGGAATCCCCTCTTCAGTGGCTCTTCATTTGCTGACTCTAGATTTTTCCTTCAAATGCACATCACCCAACTCACCTGTATTAAAGGAAAGAACTGGTCTAAATAACATCACCCCTATGAAGAATAATTATGGTTCTAATTCCTCAGGGGAGGAAATCATTCACAAGCAGTGAATAGTGCCTACCCCAAGATCAGAGCTAGAACCTGTGACCACAGTCTCTTTGTGATGGGGTTCTTCCTCATAGAAGATAAAGGTCCTGGTAGGGGAGAAATGACTGGTTCATGAACAAAAGATGCTATCTTGGATTACTGGAAGAGGTTTAGCCAGCTTCTCTAGGCTGCAGTCTCCTGAAATGGAGCATCTCCTCAAAGGTAAGAATTCCTTGGCCTCCCTGGTGGCACAGGGATTAAAGTGTCAGACTATCAAGTTATCGCCAGCCACCGTGGCATGAGTTCAATCTCTGGTCAGGGATTTAACCCACATGTTGCAGCAGACCTCTCCTGTCTCACCCAATGCTCCCCTCATCAGTGCATTTCAGATCTGTGTATTCTGCTCCCCACTCTGTCGCTGGTGAATCCTCTCACCCCCACCCCCGTACCACTGGCCTACACCCCAGTTCTTGCATGCATGCATAAATAAAAATAATTCTTTAAAAAAAAACCCAAAAGATTCCTCTCAAGTGCTTCTACCTCCAGGCAGCTCTCTTTGGTTAACTTGTCTGAATCTGGTGACTTTTCTATGTGTTCTGGCACCTACTTTCACCATAGCACATATTGTATTATAGAGTAACCACTGTTTTTCTTACCAGGGTGCAAAATCCTGGCCTTTATGTTCATTTTTTATTGCTTATGTCTAATACCTGGCAGGAGAACAAACTTATTGTGTAAAGTGAATGTCACAAATCACTTTGGGGACAATAGATAACTACTTCCATAAGTCATTTGTCTGAAAAAAAACTATACACTTTCTGTTCTGTGCCCTTAACATCTCCCTTTCTGATCACACCTCGTTCCAGCCAGCCTATAAAAGTGGCTGTGCTCTTTAACTCAAATACTCAGGCTCCTGCTCTCACTTTCCTGTGGATCTCACTTGCTCAATTCCAGTTTCCTCAGTTTCCACAGGTTGCCACCTACCAGGAATTTCCCACAGAGAAGGTACTTTTTTTTTTTTTTTAAAGATTTATTTTTGCATACAAGCTGGGGTGCAGGCCAGAGGTGTGGGGCCGTGAGAGGGTTCACCAGAGACAGAGTGGGGAGCAGAACAGGCAGATAGACCGAAACACACTGCTGAGGGGCGCAGTGGGCGAGGCAGGAGAGGTCTGCTGTGCCATGTGGGAATCTCCCCGGCCAGGGCATCGAACTCGCACCCCACCACAGCCACCGACAGCCATCGACAGCTCCACAGTGCAGCTGTTAACCCGTTGCACCACCAGGGAGGCCCGAGAAGACACATCTTGATAGGCACTGGTTACACTTCTGTTGACAGGTGACTCCTCCTGATGCCTCCTCACTCCTCTGTGGGCTGTTGGTGTGCAGGCTGGGCCTTGCCACCCCCAGCCACAGCAGTACTCAGGGCTCCAGGCTCCTGATTATCTGGAAGAGGGACCAGGTCAGCTGCATCTTCCTTTTATTTATTAATTTATTTAGACCCTTTCTAGTTACTGTAAGAGCTTTATAGAAATATAATCTATATACCATGAAATCTACCCTTTTAAGCTGCAATTCAGAGGTTTTAGTATATTCACACAATTGTGCAATCATCATCACTGCTTAATTCCAGAACATCCATTTCATCACCCCCCCAAAAAACCCCACACCATTGGCAGCCCTCCCCATCCTCCTACTCCCACCCCCATGCCTTGGCAATCACTAATTTACTGTCTGTCTCTATGAATTTGCTTATTCTAGATATGTCATATACAGTAAATGGAATCATACAATATGTGTCTGGCTTCTTTGACTTAGCATAATGTTGTCAAGGTTTGTCTATATCCCAACATATCAGAAGCATACGACTTTTTAGAGGTGAATCATATTCCATTGTAAGAACACACCACCTTTTATTCATCCATTCATTAGGTGATGGACATTGGGATTGTCTCACTTTTTTGCTATTATTAATAATACTGCTATATATATCCATGTACAATTTTTCCTTGAACAAATGTTTTTAATTTCTTGGATATATACCTAGGAGAGGAATTGCTGGGTCACTTGGTAATTTTTTGTTTTAAATAATTTTTTAATTGAAGTAACATGGCATTACACCATGATATAGGCTTCGGGTGTGCATTGCTGTAAATCACTTTCTGTATATATTTTATATATATATATGGTAATGGACTGAAAGTCCAATTCCATCTTTCAACATACAATTGACCCTTTTTACCCAGTTTATCAACCTCTTTCTTCTACCCTTCTGGTAAACACTGATTTGGTCTTTTAGTGTAAAATTTTATTTTTACTTTATTGAGTTTGTTTTTTCTTTTTACATACCACATATGAGTGAAATCATACTATGTCTTTCTCTGTCTGACTTATTTCATTAACCTAATAATAGCCTTAAGGTCCACCATGTTGTTTCAAATGACAGGATTTCACATTTTTTTAGTAGCTGAATATTATTCTATTGTGTATATATACATCTTTATCCAATAATCTGTTGGTGGGCACTTCAGTTGTTTCCAATCCTTGATTATCATAATTGTGCTATGATGAAACTGGGGGTGCACTGTTCAACTATTTGGGGAACTGCCATACTCTTTTTTATAGAGACTGCACCATTTTACATATCTCCCAGCAATTTATGAGCATTCAGTTCCTCCACATCCTTGTCTACACTTGTGATTATCTGTCTTTTAGATTTCCCAGTGGGTGTGAAGTGGTATCTGCTTGTGATTTTGATTGGCATTTCTCTGATGACTAATGATGTTGAGTATCTTTACACAAAGTTATTGATCTTTTGTGTATCAATTCCTTTGCCCCTTTAGAAGTTATTGTTTTCTTATTATGGAGTTATGAGTCTCTGTATATTCTGATAAGTCTCTTATCAGATATGTGATTTGTGAATATTTTCTTCCATTCTGTGGGCTCTCTTCACTTTCTTGAGGATGTTCTTTGAAGCACAAAAGTTTTATTTTTTACAAAATTCAATTAATCTATGTTTTTTCTTTTACCACTTGTGGTTTTGATATGATACTCAAGAAACTATTGCTTAATCCAAGATCATGAAAATTTATTATGTTTTCTCCTTTGAGTTTTATAGTTTTTAGTTCTTATATCTAGATTCATTATTCCCTTTCTTCATCTTTGGTATATCATTTCCATAGCAAATGCATTTTACTACAGGATTGATATAATATTCTCTGCATCATCTATTCTTTTACACTGTTATGGAGCACTTCCTTAATAAAGTTGTCCATACTTAGTTGATTTGTGAAATAGACATTCATATTTTTAAAAACTTTTGACTTTCATCATGTAAGAAAACAAACACATATGTAATAAAATATGATTGTGAACCTCCAGTCAAGTCATGCCTTGCACAGCCCAAGACTGGAGATGTTCCAAGCAGTCACAACTTTGGTGTTTGTTTGAAAGTTGATATTTAAACCAGAACAATCTCCCTTGACCTCAATTCTGAAGAAGAAGGAATACAACTACAGAACTCTTCCAAGGAGGGCTTATTGCTTTTCAAGCCATCACCTCACCACAATCCTGACTACCCAGGACCCTTTCTCCATCTGTGAGTCATTGTTGGTGTGATTTCAATTATTCCATTCAGCCTTTGTGTTAGCTATTGTCTTTCCAAATTGTTTGGATTGGAAGTCCTTCATTATGACTCTGAGGAAATGGTATCACAGCTTCTCTCTGAATCTGCATTTCTTGATCTTTGAAAGTTCCTGGGACATGAGTTCTGTATAGTTGTTCATCTTCTTCAATTGGTATGTTTGTTCTCCTATTTGTCAAATAGTCTTTCAACTGTCTCTATGTTCGAACTCCTTCTGAAGCAAGAAGCAAATTCATATTTTTAAAAAGACAATTTTTAAAAATCTGGTTAGGTTTCCTGTGATTTAGATTTAGCACAACTGAAGAATAGTGCCAGAAAGATAGATGTTTTAAATCTGACTTATCTTTACATATGAAATTATTTCTTTATTTTTTTTAAACCAAACCTCCCAAACAGTAGAATTAGCAAGGCCACATATATAAATTTCTACAATAATTATCCTAGGGAGAAGCAGCTAAAATCTGGCCAGAAAGTCTTCATATCTAGTAAGTTCACAAAATATGCAGAGAGACAATTCAGTTACTCTTCTAAGAGAGATTTTGAAGCTAATCTGTGATTATCTGCTGTTATCCAATAAATGGAAATGATATCCATTATTCAGGAAACCACTATGGGGAAACCTACAACCCCCCCCCCCCCCCACCGGGGCACACACACAGCCCAAGCAAACCACAGGGTACAAAAGCTCTTGGCTGACAAAAAAAATCCATGTCATACAGAGGTGTGGATCCCAAGAAGGACATGGCTTCCTTTGCTGTGGATTTGCTCCTAAAAATACCAAGCCCTCCAGGTAAGGCCAACATAAGTGGACCTGAAGATGAAATAGTAGCAAGAGCTCCTGGTCCATCTCACTCAGTGTCGGAATGATTTTTAATGGAAATAACTGGATTTAAAAGGTGTATGTAAATTTCATTTAATATTGAGTCCTTAAAAGATATCCATGAGATTTTATTGATATAATTAAAAGAAGCAGTTATAAAATGCTATGTATAACATGGTGGTCCTTTTGGTAAGTATTTATATTTGTTTTTAAAAGTCTAGAAAAGAACTGAATAATGATTGGGTTAGTGAGGAAATAAAATGAGAAATTAAAAAACACCTGAAGACAAATAAAAATGAAGACACTAGCTACCAGAATCTATGGGATGCAGCAAAAGAAGTGCAAAGAGGGAAGTATGTAGCAATACAGGCCTATATCAAGAAGCAAGAGACATATCAGATAAATAATCTAAGCTTGAACTAGGAAAAGAACAAGTGAAACCGAAAAGTCACTAGAAGGAAGGAAATAATAAAAATAAAGAGGAAATAAATGAAATAAAAATAAAAAAGACAGTTCTAAAGGTTGGTTAAACTAGTAGCTAGTTCTTTGGAAAGGTAAAAAATAGAATAGCCTACTGTGTTGTCTGTTCTAGGCTCACTAAGGAAAAAAAAAGAGAAAATGCTAATAAATAAAATGAGAAAAGAAAGAAGCTACAACAGAAATCTTAGAAATGAACAACTTTATGCCAACAAATAGAATAACTTAGAAAAAAAATGAACAAATTTTTAGAAGCATATACTGTTCCAAGAATAAATCAAGAAGAAACAGAAAACCTGAATAGACCAACTGCAAGGAAATTGAAACAGTAATAAACAAGCAGCAATAAAAGTCTTCCAAAAGAACAAAAGCCCAATTATTGGACAGTTTCAGTAATGAGTTCTACCAAACTTTCAAAGATGAACTAACATCTACCCTTCTCAGACTTTTCCAAAAGTTTAAGAGAAAATGCTTCCAAACACATTTTAGGAAAACAATATTACCCTGATATTAAAAGAAGACAAGGAAATAACAAAAAAGAAAATGCTAGACCAATATCCCTGATGAATACATATGCAAAAATCCTCAACAAAATTTTAACAAGTCAAAATCAATGATACACTAAAAGGATCATGTATCAGAAACAAGTGGGATTTATTCCAGGGATGCAAAGATGGTTCACATCCACAAATCAATCAATGTAATTCACCACATCAACAAAAGGAAAGGAAAAAATCTTATGATCCGTATCAATAGATGCAGAGAAAGCATTTGACAACATCCATTCATGATAAAAACTCTCAAAAAAATGGAGATAGATGGAACATACCTCAACATAATAAAGGCAATATATGACAAAACCACAGCAATATTATACTCAGTGATGAAAAGCTTTCCTCTAAGATCCAGTGCAGAAAAAGACGTGCAGTTTCACCACTATTATTAAACATAGCATTGGAATTCTAACTAAAGCAATTAGGCAAGAGAAACATCTGACAGGAGTCCAAATGGGAAAGAAGTAAAATTATCACTATTTGCAGATAACATGATAATATACATAGAAAACCCTAAGAACGCCACTAAAACAACTATTAGAAACAATAAATCAGCACAGTGAAGTGGGAGCCTACAATATCAATTTACAAAAATCTGTTGTGTTCCTATATGCAACAATGAACTAGAAGAGAAAGGAATTACATCAAAACAATTAAATACTGGGCCTCCCTGTTGGCGCAAGGGGTTAAGTCTCAGCACTGTGAAGTGATCACCAGCCATTACTGTATGAGTTCCATCCCCAGCCAGAGAGCTGACCCACATGGCGCAGCAGACCTCTCCTATCTCACCCGCTGCTCCCCTCAGCAGTGTATCTCAGTAGATCTGCCTGTTCTGCTCCCCATTCTGTCTCTGGCAAATCCTCTTACCCTCCAGACCTCTGGCCTATACCCCAGCTCTTGTATGCATAAAGAAATAAATCTTTAAAAAAATTAAACACCAAGGAATAAATTTAACAAGGAGGTGAAAGACCTGTACAATAAAATTATAAGACATTGTTAAAAGAAATAGAAAATGCAAGGAAATGAAAAGATACTCCTTTCTCATGGGTTGGAAGAGTTAATTAACATTGTTAAAATGGCCATCTTATTCAAACATTATATAAATTCAATACAATCAAAGTTGCAATGGCATTCTTCAAGGAAGTAGAGCAAACATTACTAAAATCTATATGGAATTACAAAATACCTCAAATTACCAAAACAATTCTGACAAATAAGAAGATTGGAGGCAGGGCCTCCCTGGTAGCTCCACGTATTAAGTCGCAGCACTATGAAGCTATCTAGAGCCACTGCAGCACAAGTTCGATCCCCAGCCAGGGAACTTCCCACATGGCGCAGTAGACCTCTGCTATCTCACCTGCTGCTCCCCTCAGCAGTGTACTTTAGTAGATCTGCCTGTTCTGCCCCCCACTCTGTCTCTGGTGACTTCTCTCACCACCCCATACCTCTGGCCTACACCCCAGCTTGTATGCATAAATAAATAAATCTTAAAAAAAAAAAGATTGGAGGGATCACATTTCAAACGTCAAACTACACTACAATGGTACTGGACTAAATAGAGACTACACACCAATGGAATAGAATTGAGAGACCAGAAATAAACATAGTCCCATATGGACAGTTAATTTATGACAAAGGTGCCAAGAGTATACAGTGGAAAAAAGAAAGTCTCTTCAATAAATGGTGTTCAGAAAACTAGATAGTCACACACAAAAGAATGAAACTAGACCCCTATCTCACACCATGCATAAAAAAGAACCCAAAATGGATTAAAGACTTCGATGTAAGACCTGAAACCATAAAATATACAGACGAAAACAAAGGCACAGCACTCCATGACACTGGCTTCAGTGATGTCTTTGAGGACTTGACTATAACAGCAAGGGAAATAAAAGTAAACATAAATAAATAAATGGGACTACATTAAAGAAGCTTCTCCACAGGAAAAGAAACTATCACTAAAACAAAAAGACACCCTACCCAACTGGAGAAAATATTTGCTACTCATACATCTAACAAGGGGTTAATATCCAAGATCTACAAAGAACTCATACAACTCAACAGAAGGAAGACCACCCAATCAAAAAATGAGTGTAAGAGCAAAACAGACACTTCTCCAAAGAAGACATACAGATGGCCAAATGGCACATGAAAAGAATGCTTATCAGTTATCATCAGGGAAATACAAGCAAAACCCACAATGAGATGCTACCTCATACCCGGGAGAATGGTCCATGTCAAAAAACCCAGAAACAACCAGTATTGTTGAGGGTATGGAGAAAAAGGAACCCTTGAATACTGTTCGTAGGAATATAAACTGGTTGAAACCCAATGGAAATGACTTATGGAGGTTTCTCAAAATGTTAAAAACAGGTCTACCATAATATGATCCAACAATTCAACTCCACATTATATACCTGAAGAATGCAAAAACACTAATTCAAAGGACTCTATGCACTCCTATGTTCATCACAATGTTACTTACAGTAGTCAATTATATAAACAACCCAAGTGCCCAATGACACATGAGTAGATTAAGAAGTGGTATAGATATACAATGGAATACTATTCAGCTCTAAATAGGATGAAATTTTGCCATTTGCAACAACATGGATGGACCTTAAGTCAAGGAAAATAAGTCAAGAAGAGAAAGATATATACCAAATAATTTCAGTCATGTGTAGTCTAAAGTAACAAGACAAAGGATACTACAAACCCTACAAATCTGATTGTAGAATTAAGGCTACGGAGAGAGAGGGTGGAAGGTAAGGAATAAAGGGCACAGGGGACCCAATGGACTATGGTAAAGGATTATGGTGGTTAATATGATGTGGTAACATATATGTGAAGAGGTGTGAACCTATTATCTCTAACTCATGTACAGTATTGTAAATCACTGTTACCTCAATTAAAGAAAATATAATTTAAAATAAATAAAATAAAAAGTTTAGAAAAGAGATGCATTAACATTTCCCCCCAGGTTATGGACTAAAGTTTTCCACTCTATACTTCAGAAAAAAAATGTAATTAATAGATTTTATTTCCATAATAAAAATATTAATTGGGGTAATTCTATTTTGAAAAACAGTTAAATATTATCCTGAACTCAAATATATGTTCAGAATTTTTAAAGGATGCAGCAAGAGTACAAATTCTAATCTGCTACTTTGCAGGAAAACGTAAAAATAATCAGTTTTTAATGGTGGAGAAGCAGGCTGGGGCACTAAATTTCAGGTCACAGGGCAGCTTGCAGGACAGTGGGCTCATGGTACTTTTGCCCCCTGCTGGATAACTCTGGAAAGTTCAGGCTCTGGCCCCAGGAATTTCTCCAGGGATATGACCTGGGGAAAAGGGAGTATTTAAGTAACCAGTGACTCATAAGGAAACCCATCTGATTGCTCAAAAGTATTCTGGAAGGTCTTGTCACTGGCAACCTATTCAAGCAGTAATCCTTGGCACGCCCTACCCCTTTAAAAATGCATACTGCATACTGTAAATGTCCTAGACTTTGTTCTAGGCATTTCGTGTGTGTAGATCATACAGATAAAACATACTGAAGTACATACTGACTTCCTCTCAGCCTGGGCATTAAACCAGAGGTTACCCACGCGGGTTCAACATGTGTTATTTCTGTCCCAGCCACACACAGATGGATGTTGGTCCACAACAATTGCAAGGTGTTCAGATTCTGTAAATCCAAGTGTCGTAAAAACTTTAAAAAGAAATGCAATCCTAGCAAAGTCAGCTGGAGGAAAGCATTCTGGAAAGCAGCTGGTCAAGAGCTTACAGTGGATAATTCACTTGAATTTGAAAAATGTACAAACGAACCTATTGAGTACCAGTGAGAGCGATGGAATAAAACTATTGCTGCAATGAAGAGAGTCGAAGAGATCAAACAGAAATGGTAACCGAAATTTTAATGAACACATAGAAGAAAAATAAAGAACAACAGAAAGTTCAGGACAGCAAGAAATCAAACAAAACCTCCATCTGATCCAGGACCCACTTGCAGGTAAAGGAAAGCAGCTGGAAGAAGAAATGGTGCAGAAATTACAACAAGATGTGGACATAGAAGATGTTTCTTAAAAACCTCACTGTAACAGTTTTTATAAGTGCAATTCAAAATCTCCTTTAAAGACTTATAATTTCTAAATTATTGATTTATTTTTTCCATAAGGTCACTCAAATGAAAGGTGATTAAAAATACATCTACACTACAATAAAAATATATATTATAAAAAAAATACATCTACACTGTTCTGAAAAACATCAGATATTAAAGATAATAGATTGCATCTCACTAGTAAACCTTCTTAGATAAATATACTTAGGCAAATCATGAAAATTCTGTTTGAGATTATGAAAGTGAATTATGGGCAAAAATGATCATACCATTTGGATAATGGCACTATCAGCATTTATGTAATAAATAACTGGTGACCAAAATTCATGGCTAGTGATATGCAGAAATAAAATTTTCTTGGCAGTAAAAACAAAAAGACAGATTTTTTGGTAACATCTCCCTTCCCCCATTTTATAGTATAAACTGTATTGAATTTTATTTTTGTTCTTTGACTTGTTTTTTGCACTTATCAATGTATCCTGGCTGGGTCAGGATAGGGTGAGGCAAGCAAGACCTGTTCCACCACAAGAACCCTGAGACATTCTCTGAGATATATTTCTAGCTTACTTTCATTTTCTTCTAATATTTTATTTGTTTGTTTTTTCTTCTCTTCATATTACTGTCCACAATTTTTAGTCTATCTGAGCACATTTAGTTTTGCTATGATCTTGACTCTGTAAAGTTCTTGAAATTTTCTGTCAGCAAAAAGTTTTCTAATTTCCACTTTGACCACGTTTCTTCAACATTCTGTTTGAAATGGAGTTTGGGTTTTGTTTTACTGTAGTCTCAGCTCCCAGATTTGTGTTACAGAATAATAATATAATTTAGTTTGGGTTCCTCCTAAAGAGCCAAGACTAGGACTTTGGTGACAAGTTTATTTGGGAAGTGTCCCAGCAAGACAATGAGGAAGAAGGGAGAGTAACACAGAGAAAGGGGACATGACCCATGACAGATACTTTACGGAGCTGGTTTTCATTGGGGACATTACTCAATCTCCCTGGAGAGCCTTTGAAGAACCATATAGAAACCTCCTAGAATAATCACTAAAATATGTTGTCCATGGGAGAAACACACACACACACACACACACACACACACACACACACACACACTTTTTGTTTGTTTGTTTTTTGGTTTTCTTGATTCATGTACATGTATTATACCACGTGGGACATTTTTTCCCCAGGGCCAACCCTGGCCTCCAGATTCCTGAAATTCTGCAGTTAGAAATTAACTTGATGTTATCTTAGTCATATGGGAGAGGATACTCAGTAATCCTTCTGGGCCATTTCTGCCTTAGTATGAGTAAATTTGTGACTTTTCCTGAGATCTAGCTGTGGAGGAAGAGAAAGGGAAGAAACACAAATGCCCTAAGCTCAGATAAAAGGGAAGGCACACAAGTAATCATCCTAGAACAACTCTTGCACATGCATACCAGGATTTCTGTACAAGAATGTTCTTAGCAGCATTTTTCATAACTGGAAACAACCCTATCATTCCAGAAAAGAAAAACACAGTGTAGTATATTCATACAATGGAATACAATATAGCAGTGAAAAATGAATGGCCCATGACTACTGCCAGAGACTTGCTTGGATCTCACAAGTATATGTTGAGGGAAAGAATGTTGACACATAAATGTGTTCAATGGGAACCCATATGGGAAAGTTCAAATACAGATGATAAAATAATAAAATAAAGAGTAAGAAGGAAATTAATACCACAAAAGTTGAGATAACATTAAGTTTTATGGGAAGGAGGGTTCTGATCACACGGGGGACTTCTTGGTTGCTGATAGTTACTGTTTCTTGACTTGAGTGTTGGTTAACACAGAGAGTTGCTTAACAATCATTTGTTAAACTATTTAAATATATTCTATGCACAATATGTTTATCTCACTCTTCAGAAAAATAAAAAGGAAGGAAGAAGGACCAAGGAGGAAGGAAAGAAGGAAAACCAGCTCCTTATATCAGATCTCATCTATTTGTATAACTAATCCAGAGCAGGTTCTAAGAGATCTGGAAGAGAAATGCTCAGGTTTGAGACAGTGGCCAAAGACTCTGCAAAGCATCTGTGGATATTCAACTGCACTATTTACCATCAAAGAGTTTTCTAAAGTGATCGGACCAATTTATTCTCTCACCAGCAACCTGTGAGTACCCATTGCTTTTCATCTTCATTAGCATTTGATTCTACCTGGTTTTTTAAAAAATTGTTTCTTTTGTAAGATGTATAAAGGTATCTCATTATCGTTTTAAGTTTCAGTAGTCTAGTAACAAAGTCAAGCACGTTAGAAATATTTGTTTCTTTTGCGAAGCTTGTATTCAAGTCTTTTGTCCATTTTTAAAAGGATTTGTTTTTATTTATATATGCATACAAGAACTGGGGTTCAGGTCAGAGGTGCCGGGGTTGAGAGGATTCACCAGAGACAGAGTAGGGAACAGAACAGGTGTATCTACTGAAACACACTGCTGAGGGGAGCAGTGGGCAAGACAAGAGTGGTCTGCTGCACCATGTGGGTCAGCTCCCTGCCTGGGGATCAAACTCATGCTGCAGTGGCTGGTGATAGCTTGATAGCACTGAGACTTTAACCCCTGTACCACAAGAGAGGCCCCATTTTTTTTACTGGACTGTCTCTTATTGAGTTATGGGAGTATATGTGCAGGATATTAGGGCTTTGCTAGTTGAAAATTCCTTGTCCCCTCCCATGGCTTCTTATTCTAGGCAGGAGGGTGGAGGCAGCAATGATTTGCCACCTGTGAATTCCTTTGTCTACTTGATTACCTCAGTGGATTTGCTCAGACTTCACAAGGAGTGGGGGCACTTGCTGACATAACTTGGAGCTCCTGGCACCACAACCAGAGCCTGTGCTCCCCTCCAGAGGTAAACTGCCCAGGAAGCAATCGAGTCCCCGTGAGAACGGCAGTGTTCGTGACCGGTTGCGGCCTGTTTGTTGCTTTCTTCCCTCCTCCTCTCTTCCATTAGCAGAGAAAATGGAGTTCTGGCACTGTATCAACCACATAAACTTTTACATCAGATATCAGTGCCAAAAAGGATGAAATGGTAAAGAACTTAGGGTCGACTAATTTCTGAAGACCTTTGTACCAGCTGGATTTTATTGTCTGAACAGTAGTGCTTGTTACCTCAGAGCTGTAAGCCTGACTGGGAAAAGGCAGACACAGAAGTTCACATCTTACTGGGGTCATGGGTCACATTACCTGCATCAGCACTTGAAGCCAATTCCAAGACGGTTACTCATGGGCTTGGAGGTCATTAGCCACCCTTCCTGCAAAACCCATCTGACCATTGAACTGGCTTTCACTGGAAGTGGGTGCTACTTGAGCCATCAATTTTCTATTATTCTAGGCTAATTTTCTCTCCATGGGAGGCTGACTCTCTGATGAGGGGGTGTAGTGGGTCTTTAATTGATGGTCTGTTTAAATAATTAATTTGCATAGATGACAGGGACAGAACATTTTTGAAGTATAGTCAGTCTCTCCTCTCCCCTCAACCTTCCCCTTCTTGAGGACAACTCTTGGTTTGCATGGCATGGAAATCCCACCATCTGCGGGCTTTGGAGAATGGAACATTTTAGCAACTGCCTTAAGGGTGTAACTTTGGGGCTAGAGCACTTGGTATCTAAGGGATAATGTTGCTCTTTCCTCTGAGAGCTATTTAGTAATGGCTTTGTAACTTTCAAGACTGTCTGGAGTCAGACTTGTGTTTCTGGTCACCCGGCACTGTGCTAAGGTTGGTCTGAGGGAAGGAAATGGGGCTTCTCTGTATCTGGGTCAGACCATGAACTTCTCTGTATGCGCACCAGCAGCATCCTATCCTGTGTTCTACTGGTGTGGTTGCACAGGATGTGAAAATGATTGAAAACGTAGATCCCTTGGGTCCTTCTGAGCTTGCCCTCAGGTACAAATAGAAGCCTGTGCCGGCTCTGGGAACTGCTGGGGCCCATGTAGAACCAGTGATGCACCTTGTGAATATTCACATCCTGTGTCCATGGAGGTATTTTTGTTTGTTTGTTTTTAAGAGAAAGTTTAATTTATTTCTTTTAAAGATTTATTTATTTATGCATACAAGAGCTGAGGTATTGGCCAGAGGTGTGTGTGTGGGGGCAGGGTGTGTGTGTGTGTGTGTGAGAAGATTCACCAGAGATAGAGTGGGGAGCAGAACAGGCAGAATGACTAAAATACACTGCTGAGGGGAGCAGAGGGTGAGGCAGGAGAGGTCTGCTGTGCCATGTGGGAAGCTCCCTGGTCAGGGATCGAACTCATGCTGCGGTGGCTGCTGATAACTTCATAGTGCTGAGACTTAACCTCTTGTGCCACCAGGGAGGCCCCATGGAGGTGTTTTTTGAAACCTTAGGGCAGATATTTACATTGAACCTGATTTGTCCAGACATTTGTTCCCCCAGTAAGATTTGTTTTAGGTTGAGTTGGATTTTGGTGCAAGAAATTTGTATGGGAAACACCAGTGAAAGATCAAGGAATGTGGGCCCAGCCACTGTCCCACACCTACCAGGTGAGTCTGCAGGTGAACAGTGACATAAGCAAGCACTGAGGCACCGAGAGCGCCCAACCCACCTCCAGAGCATCAGTGGCTGTGACTTGACTTCTGCCCTTCCACAGCAACCAGTTTTCCTCTCATGTCCAGATCTAACATTCACAATATGGGGGACGGGCTTCTGGAAAATGTAACTGAGCTCTGCCAACACAGTACAAAACTCTCCACTGTTCTGATGAATGTACAGAGAATACCAAGGTCTGACTTGCAGAACAGCGCTTTGTTTTTCATAGCAATTGAGTTTCTGCCTTTGAGCCCCTTTGCAACAGACATGCAAAATAACTTTCTTCCCTTGTGTTTCCTACTTTGTGATTGGGTGAAGATTTTGCCATCTCACCCAGTTCCAAGTGGGAAGGGTGACACTGTGTCACGGCAGAAGGTCACCACTGAGACACTCCCCCCTTTCCCAGGAGCTCCTTCAGAGCTGGCGACCTCTTTGTTTCCATACCCTGCATGGAACATGTGCCCCAGTTCCGTTCCTCCTGGGGGTTTTGCCAGTGGTTCAGACCATTCTGGGGCCCTCCAGGTCTGAAGGGAATCTATCCCCTTCAACTTTCTTAAAGAAACTCCACCATAGGCCTCCCCGGTGGTGCAGTGGTTAAGCGCTGCGCTGTGGAGCTGTCGGCAGCGGCGACGCGAGTTCGACGCCCGGCCAGGGAGAATCCCACGTGGTGCGGCAGACCTCTCCTGCCTCGCCCGCTGCTCCCCTCAGCAGTGTATTTCTGATCTGCCTGTTCTGCTCCCCACTCTGTCTCTGGTGAACCCTCTCGCCACCCCACACCTCCGGCCTGTACCCCAGCTTGTATGTATAAATAAAAAATAAATCTTTAAAAAAAAAAAAAAGAAAAAGAAACTTCACCATAATGGGAATGCAAACTGGTCCAACCACTATGGAAAGCTGTATGGTGGTTCCTCAAACTAATAAAAATGGAACTACCATATGACCCAGCAATTACACTCCTAGAAATCTACCCAAAGGACACAGAACATAAATTCAAAAGGATACCTGTACCCCTATGTTTATTGCGGCACTATTTATAATAGGTAAGATATGGAAACAACCCAAATACCCAAAAACAGATAACTGGATCAAGAAGATGTGTTATATATACACAATGGAATACTATTCAACAATCAAAAAGGCAAACTTATGCCATTCACAGCAACATGTATGGAGCTAGAAGGGATCATGCTCAGTGAAAAAAGCCAGAAGGAAAAAGAAAAATATCGGATGGTTTTACTTATAGGGGGAATTTAGGGGAACCAAATAAGGGATCGGGGGAAAATAACAATAACAAAAATTAACAAGTAACTATAAATCAAAGACATTCTGTGGGGAGGGCCGAGAGGGATCAAAACAGGGGAGGGAAGAGCACAAGGGACTATGTTAATGGTGCATGGGTGCACTGGTGGTGGGAATTCTAAGGGGATGACACCTGAGAGGAGAATGCAAACATTGTACAAAAATGAACAATGTAAAATATACATAAATAAATTATATTAAAAAAATAAAAGACGCTCCACCATAAAACTCTTGAGCCTTTTCCTTTCCTTTTGCTTCTACTTCACTGCAAACCTTCTACAAACTACCAAGGATTTTTCAACAAGACTGCCTTCTACCCCTTCAGATACCTGCTCTGAGGCAATGAAGCATAAAGCTTCTTGCTTGAAAGAAAAAGATCCAGGGAGGAAAAAAAAGCAAGTTAATTTTTAAAAATTCTCTCCAGGCTCCTGGGCTGCGGTGGCTTTTCCTCTTTGTCTGCACCAGGACACTAAGTGGTAGCAGCAGCCTGAGCTGGGCTGTCACCACCCGCTCTGCCCTACTGCCTACACAGTGGGGGTGGGGCGAGGCAGGGGCGGGGGAGGGTGGTAGATGCACCTTGAGGGGCTGAGAAATCGAGCCTAGCAAGCCTCCCTGCCACCATGCCCTTGACAAGAAAACTACTGGTCCCTTCGGTGTAGAACCCCCCATCCAAGAAAATACAGCCACTCAGTCAGTCACAAACTAAAGGCTTGACAGAGGCAAATAGACAAGCATTTGCAGATCATAAATGACAGAAATACAGAGGGGAAAAATGAATAAAAGGGAAAATCCACCTCATCTCCTAAAGGATCTCAGTGGTTAACTGGGTACCTAACCCACACAAGTTGACCACCGGGAACCACCACAGCAGTTGGATTGAATATAGGTCTACAAAGACCTTAGGATCTCGGGCCTCCCTGGTGGCGCAGCGGTTGAGCGCTGCGCTGTGGAGCTGTCGGCAGCGGCAACGCGAGTTCGACACCCGGCCGGGGAGATTCCCACATGGCACGGCAGACCTCTCCTGCCTCGCCCGCTGCTCCCCTCAGCAGTGTGTTTCTGATCTGCCTGTTCTGCTCCCCGCTCTGTCTCTGGGGAACCCTCTCGCCCCCTCTCCCCACGCCTCTGGCCTGTGCCCCAGCTTGTATGTATAAATAAATCTTTAAAAAAAAAAAAAAAAAAAGACCTTAGGATCTCAACTAATGCTACAGAACTAAAGTCAGCCAAGGGAGGCCTCTAGGAAAAAAAGCAGCAGGCATCCCAGGGATGCTGACATGCCTTGAACTTGACCTTCTGCAATTCTTCACAGTAAAGGGTGATGCTTTGTGTGTCCATACACATGTAATATGTGGAGGATGCATAGACATCTAAGACGGGGCCTCGGCAACAGTTGCCTGCACCATAGAGCCTAGAGAACAAAGTTGGGGGACAACAAAACTCATTTATTGAGATGTTCTGTCACCAAAAAAGCTTCTCAATGAGAGTGTCCATGGATCGAGGCTTAAAACATAAAATACTTAATTTTCTCAGAAAAATAGTTTCCAACACATAAAAATGCTTACTTCTTTATTAGTATGTTCACCCATCCATTTTTACTATGTGCCTGTCATTTAGCTCTTTCTCAGGATGATGTTCAACAGTCTGCTGTTTAGCCAGCCTTTCCCAACTAGTTTCTGAAAATAGCGGCTTAATTGAATGTTCTCCCCGAGAGTCATTTCATCCTGTTGCCAAGGATTTAGCTGCACACTGTGTTTTTGACTAGTTGCACTGACACCCCTTTGAGTTTATTTTCATTCCTGATCTTTTTATACATACCCCTTCCTTAAGCACATGCTCCAGCTCCCGCAGGCCTAGCACGTCTACTCACTGGTGTCGGACTGTCAGGCAGTATTATTGCGGGGCTGTTTCAGTGATTTGGTGTTTGGGTTGATGAAAAGGTGAAATCAACTAAAGGAGGTACGTTTATAACAATGTTGATTAATGATATCAAAGGGAAGGTTGATGGGGGTTGTGAATGGCTAACTGACGTGAGCCCTGGTGTGCTGAGGTGTGAGTGCACTAGCGTGTATGTCAGGGTTCCAGTGATGTCCCCTGGTGAACAATTACAGGCAGCATTCTGAAGAAGACACTTAGGTGATAATTTAAATGCAATATTCTATATAATCTCTACATCATTCATGAAACTGTCTCTTGCCACGATGAATAGTAAAGCAAGCTGTTGATTGCATCGCTGTTGAGTCTGGTTCCGATGAGTGTGTGTGCTGAAGTGGATTGGCACCTCTTTTTTTAAAAAAAAGATTTATTTATTTATTTATGCATACAAGAACTGGGGTGCAGGCCAGAAGTGAGGGGGAGGGATTGAGAGGATTCACCAGAGACAGAGCGGGGAGCAGAACAGGCAGATCAACCGAAACACACTGCTGAGGGGAGCAGGGGGCGAGGCAGGAGAGGTCTGCTGTGCCATGTGGGAAGCCCAATGGCCGTGGATTGAATTTATGCTGCAGTGGCTGCGGATAGCTTCATAGTGCTGAGACTTAACCTGTTGCACCACCAGGGAGACCTGGATTGGCACCTCTTAAACCACAAGCTCTTACCATTCTTTTTCAGTGGCCAACAATGCAAGTAGGAATGTGGGGACTGGGGCCAGGTGTTAGGAAATCTTCTCTGGGTATCAGAGGGCTGATGAGAAGATCCTCATAGGATTGATGGAGGCACTGGGGGAGAAACAAGAACTCATTTAAGAGAAACATTTGAGGCTATATGATGATCACCATCTCTTGGCTCTCACAATTAAATGTGGAAATAAAAAGGAAGAAGGGAAATGCAAAGAACAGCCTTACAGGTTATTCTTATAGCGCATGCCTTTTCTCTCAAGGTATTTCCTCTAAGCAGTAATTTAGCCAAACTCCTGTTTTAAGATTCTTGTGAAATGACAAGATCACGAGTGAGGGTGTTATTACTGCAATAATATATGCTTCGTTTTTCCATTACTGCAAGAGAAAACTCACTGGGGAGAGAAATTCAACACTCAATTTAACAATAGCACTGCATACTAATTCATGTTGAAATGTAAAACCAAGCCAGTTAAGAAAACATCCAGATGAAAATGAAATGGACCATGAAAATGGTATGGTCTTTCAATCATGGCTCTCATGTTATGAAGATTACAAATGCTTTCTTAAATGTTAATTATGGTTCTCAATACCTCTGGTGATAGATAGAACATAGGACATTAGTCATTTCATAGATATCAAAATTAAAACACAGTCTCTGACTGGCCTGGCGGTGAATGAGAAGTCACAAAAAAGATGCAGATACCGATTCCCTGTTTCAGTGCTATCCTCAATAGCTTACCTGCTGCTTCAAACAATGATCACAGAGCTTGGAGGTTTGGCTGAAATACTGAAGTCAACTTCTATTAAGAATCCCCAGACCTTCTCTAAATCATAAATTATGCTTCACTTTTTATATATGTCAAAGATTGTGAATAAGACATACTCTCTATATTCAAGAAACTCAAGGCAAGTAGTGAGATAAAACTTGCAAACAATGGTTAAATGGGGACAATATACTTACAGCAGAGTGTTGACCTCAAATGAAAAGCAATCAATTATTTCACCAACAGAATGAGTTTATTCAGAAACAACAACAAAAAGGCAATTTGGAAAGCACAGGCTCATGGTGAGATGCCACTTCCCTAGAACAAAAGCCGGCACTCCCTTATTTAGCTTTTGGAGGCGGCTGTTGCTGGGCAGAGAGGCATCTTCTCCCATCTGCTGGGGCCGCAAGCACCATCCATCCTCGTGGAGCTGCAAGGCCCAAGCTGCTGGTACGGGCGTGGGAAATCTCCTCTAGCCTCCCTACTTCATTTTAATTTATTTTATTTTTTCACCTGATTTGATTATGCTTATTCCCATTTTAAAAGGGGTTTTGAATGTTAATTTTCATAATAGCAAGGCAATAAATGCATTTTTTTCTGATAAAAGTAATGTCAAAAATTAGCAGTGCATTTTATCCCTTTAATGCAATCACCACCCATCATGCCACTGAAAGACTCTGACAAAGATCACTAATCATTTCCCTGTGGTGACATGATTTGTAGGGGAGGAAAAGTCATTTTCACATCTACTCTTCTGAGTTCTTAAACAGAGACCCCCCCTCCCATGAGAATCCAAGCTCTGCATGACCCCATAGTGCTGTCCTGCTGTCTGCCTCACCCACACACCCAAGGGCAGACAGACCATCAAATGGGCCTTGCTCTCAGTGTTCAGTTCCTCTAACTTCACTACTAAGAAAGAAGCAAGTGGCTCAATAGCTCTGGCTGGAGGCCAGGCTCAAAGCCTGAAGCTTCTCCAGGCAGCTGCAGATTTGAAACAGTTCTGTCTACAGAATATTCAACATGACCCCCTGCTGACTGCAGTGTCTTCCAGTATAAATCCCTTCAGATCCTAGAAAGTCTGTTCTTTTTGTAGTAAAACAAATCTTTGGAAGGTTTTGCAAACCACTTTTCATGAACCTGTGAATGTTCAAAGGAGAAATTTCCATGACATAAACTTCAGAGACATCTTTGCAAGCTCATCTCCAGCAGCAATGAAAACCAAGGAGAAAATAAACAAATGGGACTATATTAAACTGAAAGCTTCTGGACAGCAAAAGAGACAGTGACCAAACCAAAGAAATGCCCTACTGAATGGAAGAAAATATTTGCACACTATGCATCTGACAAGGGACCGATATCAAAGATCTACAAAGAGCTCATACAACTCAACAGAGACAAAACAAACAGCCCAATTAAAAAGTGGGCAGAAGAACTGAATAGGCACTTCTCCAAAGAAGGCATGCAAATGGCCAACAGGCACATAAAAAAATGTTCATCACTTATCGTCAGGGAAATGCAAATCAAAATCACAATGAGGGCCTCACTGGTGATGGGTTAAGGGCAGTGCTGTGGAGCTGTAGGCGGTTGCGGCACGAGTTCGATGCCCGGCTGGGGAGATTCCAACATGACACAGCAGACCTCTCCTGCTGTTACAGGGCAGGGAGAGGGACACCCTAGAACCCCCAGACTTGCACTGTTCTAAGTAGGTTCTGCCATCTGCCACATCAATACAAAACATACAGGACCTTAAGTGGAAACAGACTTTAATACAATTAGAAAAGACAGAGAAGACAAAGAATATAGTGTCTAAGTCAAGCACCCAGTGTTACCCAACTCCTCATGGGTAAAAGTCCACCCAAATGGGCATGGCCCAAAGCAAGGCCCGAAAGCCTGCCACAGTCTAGAACAGCTTTGGCAGGGCCCCCACACAAGGGTCAGAGACAATTCTTGGAGTTAAAGAGCAAGGCCAAAATCCAGAGGAACACTGTCATGGTCACCTCCCCACGGGTCTCTCCCCCACATCTGTCTCAGTCAGCCCAGGCCAGTGCAGTTTCTTTACAAGTCTCTCTGCATCATGTGCCTCTTCTGGCCTCCATCCTCTTCCTTCTCCTCCTGTCTTCTGCGTGTGTCCTGTCCTCTTCTCCAGCTTTTTATCTCCCGCTCAGCTCCACCCTCAGTTCCCAGTAACCTTCTCTTCCACGATGATGGCATGAAGGGATTAGTAGCCCTGAGGTGGGGTCCATAAACCTATCTGTGGAGTTTGTTGCAGACGTCCTTTCTCCCCCCAACACTGCCTTGCCCACTGCTCCCCTCAGCAGTGTATTTCGGTCCATCTGCCTGTTCTACTCCCCACTCTATCTCTGGTGAACCCTCTCGCTGCCCCACACCTCTGGCCTGTACCCCAGCTTGTATGTATAAATAAATAAATCTTAAAAAAAAAACAAAAAATCCCCCAAAGGATCAGGCAAAGACTAACTTGAAAACTGACCCTTGAAAACTGATCACAGATCTGAGGCAACTAAAGGGGAGGGGTAAGGAAGGGGAAGAAACGGGTGGTGGGGGACAATGGAATATGGTGAAGGACAATGTATGCTTTGGTCATGGAAAGACTCTGGTGACCATACCTGAGGGGAGAAATCTTATATTGTAAACAAACAAACAAAAACCTCAAAAAACAAATAATATGAAATGCTACATCATTAAAAATTAAAAAAAAATTAAATAGAACTAAATTTGAAGGCTGTAAAAAATCTTATCCTTAAAGCATGTGCTATACTCTATAAACAACTTTGGTCAATCTGTTACAGGGAAGGAGAAAGGGCACCCCCGAAACCCCAGACCTGCCCTGTTCTAACTGGGTTCTGCCATCCGCCGCATCAATACAAAACATATAGGACCTTTTGTGGAAAGGAACTTTAACACAAGTAGAAAGGACAGAAGACAAAGAATATATTTTCTATGTCAAGCACCCAATGTTATCCAACTCCTCGTAGGAAAAAGTCCACCCAAACAGGATTGGCCCGTAGCAAGTCTTGAAAGCCTGCCACAAGTCTAGAACAGCTTTTGGCAGGGACCCACACATAAAGGTCAGAAACAGCCAGACAATTCTGGGAGGAACCAAAATACCTTTCGGCAGGGACCCATACAAAAGGGTCAGAAACAGACAATTCTGAGCAGAACAGAACATAATCAAAACCAAAATCAACATAACCATCATTAACTTTCCCACGAGTCTCTCACCCATATCTATTTCAATCAGTCCAGGCAGGATGCAGCTTCTTTACAAGTCTCTCTGCTCCTTGGGCCTCTTCTGCCTCTCCATCCTTTTTCCTTCTCCTCCTGTCTTCTGTCTGTGTTCTGTGTCTCCTCTGTGTGTGTCTCCTGTCTCTCTCTTCAGCTTCTTATATCCTGCTCGGTTCCACCCTACCTTGGGTGGGACAGGGAACCTGGGACACACCCTTCCTCCTGGGGACCACCCTGTTACAAATCCTTAACCTCTAGCTCTCTGAATTTTCATGAATTTAATTTCACAAGGGAATTGTTTTATATAGACCATCAGTGGCATATGATAAACAACTTAGTATAAAAATCTAAAATATTAAAATATTGTTAAAATATTAACAAGAGAAAAACAGTTGGAAGTTTATCGTCATACATATACATGGGCATATAATATACATGGGTGAGACCCAGAAAGCATGAGTAACTCCCAAAGTTGCTTAGAAATCAGGATTAATTATCATCTGAACAGGGAAAGGGAGTAGGGAAAATATAGTCCTCTTATGGGAAAGAAAATGGTTTGCAGGAAGATAAATAAGCCTTTAGAAGAATAGATGGGGTGATGATTGTGACAAATTTTGTCCGAGTGTGGAAGTCTTTCTAATTTCTTCTGTGATGAGTCCATCTTCCCTGATTGAAGAAACTCCCAGGAAGGGGATTGAGCTCCTTTTGAAGAATTTTTCTTTGGACATATGAGAAAGCTTCTTCCTGCAGTTGCTGCTTTTCAAGCAACTGCATCTCAAAATATCTTGAACTTCAATATTCATATTTTGGGTGGCATATTTCTGCTATCCTTCCTATCCAAAACTGACAACTCAGGTCTTCTGTGGCTCTTCTGCAGCCTTAGGCATGAATGGCTTTGCCCTTGTTTTTGAAAACTCTCTTGCTTTGACCTTCACCACACTGTTATCTTGGTTTTCCTCCCACTTAAATTACCATTGTTACTCTTTTGGGAATCTCCTTGTCTGCTCAAGGCTCTGACTTGGGCTTTCTTCCTATATTTCTCCTTTACTCCTTTTCTTGAGCATTCTGTGCACCAATCTAGCTCTGCAATGTGTATCCACAGTCCAGTTTTTTGTCTTGAACTTTCTATTAACTCATGAATATTGTACTAACTGGCTGTACTCTTGTCTCCATTTCTACTACTTTTTTACCTTGATTTAGGTCACCATTATCTTTTGCTCAGGCCTTCTGCCTCTAGTCCCACCCATTTAAAATCCATTCCTTAAATTCCTGGGCTGCCCTGGTGGCCTAGGAGTTAAGTCTCAGCGCTATTGCAGCTACAGCCTGAGTCTGATTCCCTGGCCAGGGAGCTGAACCACATGGCGCAGCAGACTTTTCCTGTCTCGCCCACTGCTCCCCTCAGCAGTGTACTTTAGTAGATCCACCTGTTCTGCTCCCCACTCTGTCTCTGGTGAATCCTCTTACCACCTACCTGCCAGAACTTGTACGCAAAATAAATAAACCTTTAAAAAAAATAAAATCCATTCCTTAAATTCCAGCTGGAAGACTCCCTTGAAATGCAAATTAGATCAGGTTCAGATCTTTAAAACACCACTATCAATTTTTAACAGTTCCTCTTTTTTTTTTGACCTTAGTTAACAAAGCTCCCTGTGAGCTGCTGGTGCCTTTTTATTCTCTTGTCTCATTGTTTTCCTCTCTTCTTTAAACTCTTTGCCTCAGTCATAAAAACTTATTTCAGCTACCTGAATGTGCTTTGCTTTCTCTTACCTCCAGACTTATTTACATCAGTTTATTATAAAATATAGAATTATAAATTATAGAATTATAAATATAGAATTATAATTTTATAAAAATTATAAAATAACAGCAGGGTAAAAAGTGTGGTAGAGTGAGGTCTGGAAAAGTCCCGAGTATAGGACCTTCTGTCCCTGTGGACTTTGAAGTGTGACACGCTCCTGCCACTTAGATATATTCAACAACAAGGAAGCTATTTGAAACTCTTCATTTAGAATTTTTACAATGCCATCACATAGGCATAATTGATTAAATCATGGTCACTGATTGTAATAGGGTGGTCCCCAGAAAAAGGGTATGTTCCAGGTTCCCTGCCCCACCCAGGGAGGGTGGAGCTGAGCAGGAGAGATAAGCTGCAAGAGAGGGTAACAGAGGCTGGAGAAGAAAGGAAGCAAGATGGGGGCCAGAGGAGGCACAAGGAGCAGAGAGACATATAAAGAAGCTGCATTAGGGCCTCTCTGGTGGCGCAGCGGTTGAGCGCTGCGTTGTGGAGCTGTCGCAACGCGAGTTCGATGCCCAGCCCGGGAGAGTCCCACATGGTGCAGCAGACCTCTCCTGCCTCACCCGCTGCTCCCCTCAGCATTGTATTTCTGATCTGCCTGTTCTGCTACCCGCTCTGTCTCTGGTGAACCCTCTCGCCGCCCCACGCCTCTGGCCTGTACCCCAGCTTGTATGTATAAATAAATCTTAAAAAAAAAAAAAAGAAGCTGCATTGGCCTGGAATGATTGAAACAGATGTAGGTGCGAGACCAGTGGGGAGGTTAACGACGGCAACGTTGATCTGGATTTTGATTTTGCTCTTTTCCTCATGTAACAGGGTGGTCCCCAGGAAAAGGGTGTGTCCTAGGTTCCCTGTCCCACCCAAGGTATGGTGGAACTGAGTAGGATACAAGAAGCTGGAGAAGAGAGACAGGACACACACAGAGGAGACAGAGCAGAACACAGACAGAAGACAAGAGGAGAAGAAATAAGGATGGAGAGCCAGAAGAGGCCCAAGGAGCAGAGAGACTTGTAAAGAAGCTGCACTGGCCTGGACT
>PVIJ01015083.1:0-37883 GCA_004024925.1 Scalopus aquaticus
TGGCCTATCAAATGGAAGTCTTATGAGATGGGCCCAAGTAGGTCCTAAGAACACATGTAAGTTGCATGAGCATTTGGTTAACCTAGCACGACTAGACTTGTCACACTTCCACTTATCCCTCAATCATGTGAACCAAGGAGCAAAACCTGGTTTCTGCTACTAGCTGTATATAGACTTCTGTGGCATTCTAGGCCCACACAAGGCGACCTTGAAGGACCATAAGCAAGGAAGTCTTCCTAATAGGCAGGCCTTGGACAAGGCTTTTTTTTTTTCTCTTGCCTGGAAAGGCACATGATCTGAAATGAGAATCTAAGTAGAATCTGTGGGCAGAGGCAAAGGATCTGACTAGTTGCCATGGACTTAGAAGGAGTAAGATTATGTGACCAGTGACATGAAGGCTTAGGGAGGAAATATTTAAGTGGAATTCTTATGGACCCAAGTGTGAACACTCAAAGGACCCATGAGTGAAAGTGCTATGGTAGCAAGATCAAGACCATGCATGGTACCAACAACTTGAACCTGTGACAAAGCCTGAACTGATAGCTACTGAACTTGCCAGCAGTAGTCATCCTGGACCCCTGATACTTTGCCTTTAAACCTGAGAGAGCAGCCAGCTACCTGATGGTGGGTTGCCTTTATTGAATTATCATGGGAGAAGGGGGACTATTTGCCATTATAGAACAGATACTTATTTGAACATATACCTGTGGGCAGAGAAAGGTATGTTAAATACTAGCCATGAATTTGAATAACATTCAACTTCATTGTCCTTCATGTGGCGTTGTATCTGATATAAGAAACTTGTTTCTTGGAGTGAGTAAAACAGTAGGCTGAAGCCAATGGAATCCTCTTGTGTTAGCATGCACCCCAATCTTCCAGAAGCAACTAACCTCATAGGATGGTGGAAAAATCTATTGAAACTTCTGTAATGGTACTACCTGGGACTCACTGCCTTAGAAGGTTGGAATACTGTTGGAGTCCCAAGTTGGAGACTAACGGGAGGACATTCCCTCATCGCCAGAATGCTTGAAATCTGGACACTAAATGGTGGAAATGGACATGACACCTCACTATAATATCAAAGGGTCTGTGGGTTCCTAAGAGCTGGCTACTAGCTGGCCACTCATGGGCAACTGTGACATATTTGCTATCTGAAAATTACAGCAGAACATTCCTTGACTAACTATAGAGAATAGCCCGTATCACAAGGCAGGCCCAGGGATGCCTAAGCCACTGTTGACCTGATTACGTGACGATCTCCATGGTGGCCTCGGGAAACTCTGCCTGTGATAACATCAAATACTTTGCTGATGCAAATGTCTCTTGACGTATGGTCACGATGTCCCCATCCCTGTCCCTCGTAAAACTTTGTCCCCCATTCCTATCCCACCCTCCAGACTTTGTTCCTCATACCACTCTTGCATGATCAGCTTTTACTAGCCTGTGTGCTTTTAATAAATGGCAGAAGAACTTCTGTCAAGTAGCAGAGTCCTGTCTTGCAAACCTGCTCCACAACTGTTGCATCCATCATCACGTTCCCACCACAAAGCGGCAACAAAGTTCCTGTCGCAACAGGTCCTACTCCTAAAACTTGATTCCCATTTCAGGGTTCTGCTAGTTTGGAAGCCTTAGGATAATTCCTCCTTTAATTACTATCTGGGAATATAATTTATCAGTTGAAGTTTAAAATTAAGGAAAAAGGAACAATAGTTTATTTTAGAAAGTGGATCACAAGTCGCCATGGTTTTGTAATTGTTATAATAAAAGTTGTCTTAACCTGCATGTGAAAGAGAATGAAAGGTCTGCTGAAGATGGCTTGCACATCATAAACTATAGGTTATAATAATGGCAGGACTGAGATAGAACTAAAAGAACGACACACAGCTGATGATGGATTGGTTGCAGCAGAATGGAGATGCACGTGTTCTCCTTGATGGGGGGTGGGAAGATGAGGGGATGAGTGTGAGAGATCGAGTAATCGTTGCATCACTCTCGAGTAGAGGAAGAATGAATACTGGCTTTAGGTAGTAGGACTGGACTGTAGTGAACGTGTAAGGAAATATTTTTTGCTGTAAATTTAAACTCTCCAAGTTTTTGCCCTCCGGATGCCTCAGTATCCTTCCACCCTAGAAATGAATGTATCTTAAACTTGCTTTCTTGGCTAATCTTACTGCTCATGCTTGGAGGTGGCAGCAGTGGGATCTTGAAGCAGCTCTAGGTATACTTTGGGAGTGTTTCTGGCTGAGCCTTGTTCTCTGGCCCTGAATAATGATGCCAGCTACATACTCTATTTTTCTGCTTCAATCAGTCTGTTTCTGATAGGGCCATTGTTCAACACTTAAGATGTTCTGGATTTTACTTTTTAGCCGTGATTATATCCATTCTCTAAGTGGACTGTCCCCTGACGGTTGCGTGCCCCTCTGGCTCTTGCCTTAAAAACTGACTCCCCTGTAATCTAGCCTAGATACTACACATCAGCCTCCCATATGGGTAAGTCAACTGCATTATCCTCCCCATTCACTGTCCTCTGTCCTGTTGCCCTCATACCCTGGCTCACATCCTGGCTGCCAGGTTCAGGACCGTTTTCTTTGACTTGGAGAAAGTTCATCAGGACTATGAAACTGATGCCCCTTGTGCCTTGACTGTTCTAGAAATAGCTCTTAGGAACCCACAGATCCTTTGTTATTATAGTGGGGTCTCATGACCATTTCCACCATTAGCGTACAGGGTCTTATTGACCCAGAGGCTATATTTCTACCCTTGCTTTTCCAGGATGGTTCATATTTTGGGTGAGATGAACAAAGATGCTGAATCTTTTTTCAAAACAGAGGGGAAGAATCCTCTGGTCCTGTTTTCTGCCTTGGCACCACCTTCTGAGATTTCTGGGGGCTGTGGGCAGCTTGAGCAATAAGCATCCAGCCCCATATCCTCCCAAGAGCACCAGGCTCCTACCAGACCTGCTGCCCTCACTCTGGCAGTGGACTGTTCATTCTCTCAAACTTAACCAGGCTCTCGCCCAGGTCTATTAGATGTGGATGGATTTGACATCACTCGTGTCCTTGATGACCTTGGTGTTAGGTGGGATAAAAGGGTCTGGATTGGGTGTAATAAACAGCGTGAACCTGATGTGTCAGACTTGGAGTAAAAGCTGACAGAATATTGAGTAAGACCATCTTCCTCACAGAGCTGGAAGCGGAGAAGCTCGTACATAAACACTATCCACCACTGCCTCTCACGTCTATTCTGGATTACCGTGAGAAACCCTAATTGGTCTCTGGGCTTCCATTCCCATTCCCCTCCAACCCACCCTCAGTATTTCAAGTGTAATATCTCCAAGTACATACCAACAGGGTCTCCCCAGGCAGTGCACAACTCCTAGTGGAAATTCAGATGCTCTGTTCAGCAGAGCCCGAGTTACCTCCCAGTGCTGTTGCAGCTTCCAGAATCACTCAGTCTCTGGCTGTTCCCCCTGCCTGGGGTGCCAAGGAAGCAGAGAAGAAGTATCCAGCATGGGCAGGGCATCAAGTTTGGGAAGATTCAGGTCCTTTGTTTAGACTCAGGCAAATAGGGTGACTAGCAGACAATTTCTTGTGTCCCCAGGTGCAACAGAGTCTCTTCCTGGGCCACCAAGAGACTCCCAAGTGTCTGCCAGTTCTAGTTCTGTGACTCCTGGTGGTGGAAGGAAGGAAATGTGGGTCTCATCAAGAGATGATTATAATGACTGCTGATGTGTTTTGGCACTTAGGGGGTCCCTAAGTGCTTCCCATGCATTAACTTATGCAGTCTTCTCCGTAACCCTATGGAAGGGACTATAGTCTTATAGATGGGAAAACTGAGGCCCAAAGAACTGAGCAATTTGCATAGGTTCACATCGATGGGAAGTGGTGGGGCCAAGATTTGATCTGATTATCTAGTTTTAGAGTGTGGTGTTAGGTAGGGTTCTCTGGAGAAACAGACCTAGTAGTATATAGAGAGACTTATGAAGTATTGACTCAATTATGGTGCCTGAAAAGTCCCATCTATCAACTGGAGACCCAGGCAAGCTGGTGGTGCAGTTGCAGCCCACATCTGAATGCCTTAGAACCTAGAGAGCTAATGGTGTAAGTCCTGGTCCAAGTCTAAGGACCTGAGGACCAGGAGTGCTACTGCCCGGGACAGAAGATGGAGGGCCAGGTCAAGCAGAGAGCAAGCTCACCCTTTTTCTGCTTGTTCTTTTCAGGCCCTCAAGAAATTGAATGATGCCTACTTGCGTGGAGCAGGCAAACTTTACTCAAGCCTATTAACTCAAATGCTAGACTCTTCTGAAAACACCCTCACAGGCACACTTAGAGGCACACTTTTTTCTCAATACCATTAAAGTCCTAGAACGCAACTGCCAGAGTTTTAGTTAACATGGTATACTATTAATACTTCACTCCACTTATTTCAGCACTTAACTACACAACCCCCTCCCACTGCCCATCAGTCTCATTTTTGATGCCTTCTAAAATAAGTAGACATCGATATACTTCCCCTCAATACTTCAGCATGAATATTAACGAGATTTTAATATTCGTTAATTATTTTTCTTTTGATGTAAAAGATCAACTGCACTTTCAATCACCACACTCCACTGCTTTCGTAGGCTGGTTGCACAAAATAGTCCAGGCTACTTTGTAGTCATTTTGCAAATGTTCACCGAATGCTACATGTGAGAGGATCTTGGGACTTTATAGATAGATAAAATTCCCTGCTAAAACGTTGGAATCAAATGCAAAATTGGGCAATACTCAGTGTAACATGCCAGTCAGAGGGAACATGAGGGTGAGGCTGCCTATGCCGAGAGGAAATCAGGGGAGGCTTCACAGAGGAGGTGTTGGGTAGAGTTTTGAAGCAGACATTTGTAACTATGAAGGACAACATCTCACGTGATTGGCAAAGGCTGGGATCTGAATTGGGAGGGCTCACACTGCTGCAGGTAGCCTGGTGTGGTTAGACTATAGAATGGAGATAAAGAGGTATGTTACTTCCCTACTTCTGTAATGAATTGGTAGCTTAAAACACAAATTAATTTTGTTATATTCCTGGAAATCAGAAGTCTGTAGTGAGTCTGGCTGGGCTAAAATGAAGGTACAGGTAGCCTGTGTCCATCCTGGAATCTCCAGAAGGGACTATTTCCTTGCCTCTCCTGCATCCCTTGACTCAAGGCCTCCTATTTTCACAGCCAGAGATGGCTGGTCAATTGCCCGTCTCTGAACCACCCTGTTGTCCTATCTCTACCGCACTTGCCGCCCTTCACTAATAGTGACTCCTTTGATCACATGGGGCCACTTGGATCATCCAGGCCAGCTCTCCATTTCAAGATCCTTAATCACATCTATAAAATGACTAGGAGGTAAACACAGAGGGATTGCCACAGAGGGATTGCGTGGCTGAGCCCATTGGGGTCATTCAAGCTGGGCCTGGTCTGAGGCTTCTGGGAGGGGATCGACATAACCTGGAAGCAGAAGGGCTGGGCCAAGTGTGGAGAGAGTAAGCAATCTAAGTCCTGTCGATTCTGTTCTACCTGCTTGCCTGACACAGAGGAGATGCTCAGGAAGAATTTGCAAAATGAACAAAGAGTGAGGTGAGCCTGCCTCGTGGCCAGGTGGTGGGGAACAGGTCTCTGCCAAGTGGAGCTCGCTCTGGGAGGGAGCTGGGACCGCAGTAGGAGGGTGGGGCTCTCCTGGGGCACACAGCTCACGCGCCCCCCCACACACAGCGAGAGGGTTAAGACAAGTCTATTACTGTTTCCTTGTCACTCTGTCACCCATCTAATGGCCATCGATAGTAGTTGAATGAGAATTGATGGAGAGATAGATTTAATTAACCCCAGTGTCAGCAGCTGCTGGGCCACTGGTTTGTGTGTTAATAGAGCGGCTGCTGGCCCTCTCCCGGGCTTTGCTGGGAGCCCGAGGCCAGAGGAGCAATTGGGCTTGTCAGCAGAGGTGGCCAGGCAGAGGGAGCTGTGGGGGCACAGCCTGGGCTGGCTGCTCTTCATCCAAGATCAGGCAGCCACCTTGTCAGCCTGACTGTATTCCTGGCTCCACTCTCTTGTCTGTATCTGAGCGTGGTGAGAATGAGGGCCCGGGACCTGCTACAACTCCTTGTCCTGGAGGCAGCTGGTCCAGCTGGTGCTCAAGGTCCCCCAAATCCAGTCCCATTCTTTGTGGCCCCCTGGCCGGTGTCTGGCAATGAGCTCCCAGCATCGCTTGCTTTTTCCACGCCTCGCTCAACCCTTTTCTGGGCTCCACGTGACACCGCTGCTCACAGCCTGCACCTCTCATCTCCCCCATGTGTAAAACCAGAGATTGGACTAGTGACGCCGGTGGGCTGCCAGCAGCTGGGGCCACCATCTGACTCTGTCTCCTGCCACAGGGTCCCTGTGGTCAGTGAGAGGGACACTGGGGGAGGGGCTCTATCCTTTGCCCTCATCTGGGTAGCAAACTCCATGAGGACAGGAACTTTATTGGCCTTATGGAAGCCATGTGCTGTGCCCAGCACACAGTAGGCGCTCTAAATGTTTGTTGATGGATGCTGTGATGGGTCTCGCCCAGGGGATTAAATGTGGAAGATCTAAGGACCACTCAGGGAATACCTGGACCACGGTCACGACCATGATCAGACTGGTCACTTAGTGGGGAGAGTCTATGCCCAGCACCCTCCGCCTTCCACTCGTTGCTCTGCCCTCTGTGGCCTTGGCAAGTCACTCTGGCACCTGCAGTTTCAGTCTGTGTGCACAAAAATGGTGTCTCAGGTGTGACAGGAATTTGATGAAATGGGTCAGGTCAGGCCCCTGTTCTCTGGGCCTGGGTATAGCACCTGCCCCCTAGCTTTGCCAGTGGGTGGGCGTTGGAGCCTAGAATCCCGAGGCCACCAGGCTCCATCCTTCGAGGACCACAACCACTCCTGGTTAGTGAGCATCGGCTCATCGTGGTATCACATCAGGGAGCACCTGGGCCCCTGTTAGTTGGTCAGAGGTGGAAGGGCAATGCCTAAAGAAATTTAAATGGCCAACTAGAGCCAGGATCCCAGGAAACACTTGCCAGAGCTTATAAGGCCCAGGGAGAACCAAGAATCGCCCAAGGGGGAGAAAGGCAGGCCCCAGCACCACCCTACAGGTAGCAGATAAAACCTGAGGAGAGCAATAAGCACCCAGAGAGGGGCAATTCCTTAAAATTATCCAGTTTCTGGGTGATAAGGCAATTTCCCTAAACAGGACAGGCAGTATCCCCCAAACTCCCAAATTCTCTCCCCGCCAAGGGAAGGGCAGAGCTGGTTGATACCATGGCAACACAGGTTTAGCTCTTTCTTGCCCCAACCTACTACCAGGACTGATAAACTACACCCCAGGAGCACCTGCACAGTACAGCCCAGGAAGGGAAGGAGCGAATATCTCCTGCACCCCATTTAAGGCCAAAGCCCCCTCAATTTGTTGGCAGTTATTCTTACCAAAGACTCTGCCTGCCCAGGCATCTTTCCCTGGGTGTCCTTTTATTCTGTCTCTAAATAAACATTGCTTTTTCTTCTGCTCAAGACATGGCTGTGACTTCTCACACCATAGTCCAGAACTGAGCAATTCCAAAATCTAGGAATCCCAGAACCTCATTACTCCCTGATGTTGACAGGTGCTTGAGCATGGACACACTAATAAATACAGAAAGTCCCTTTCTTATAGCTCCTTGTCATTTTGCCCCTGTTGGGGACACTGTACTTGAGGTTGAGGAGGAGGCGGGCCTCGGTTCCCGTGGCCACCAGCTTCCTGGAGCAGCAGGCGTGCGGTGAGCCACACTGACTGGGGGCAGGTGTGTGGGCAGCGGCCACACGGGCCCGCCAGCCACCCAGCGTCCCGTCTGGCAGTCTCCATCCCTGCTTCACACCTCCACTGCCTTTCATTTTCAGCTCTGATTGGTTTTCTTGTTTTAACACATACCCCAGGCCCCATCTTTGACCCCGGTGATAGATTCAGCCTCTCCCTGGGACTCCAGCTGCCAAGCTCCTCTGGAGCCGCTGGGGGTGGAGGAGGGGAAGATGTTGGTGGAAATTACCCTCCATGTTCCAGGATCGGTGGGGGAGGGTGGCACCCTGCCCTGAGCCAGGGGGCAGCTCACAGGAGCTGTGTGAGGGGTGGGGACCATCAGGCTCTGCCATGGGAAATGGATTTTCCTCCTCTGGGTCTCCTGTCCCCCTCTGAACAAGGGGGTGCTGTGGCTGTGGATGTTCATCTGTGAGATGTGGAATGTCCTAGTCCTCTGACATACGGGACATTGATTTTCCTTCATGCCTCTGGATGTGCCTGCCCCAGATGTCTGCCTGCTGCTGTCTCGGCCTCCAGAGAATGGGCCAAGAACTAGAACTAAATTGCTCTTGCCCTGCTCGACCCAGGGAGAGCAGAGCCTTCCAGACTATTTAAGGAAGCAAGCCTGTGCCGCCAAATATACAAAAGCCCTCCCAGACCTGCCACCCTCAGAACCACAGTGGAACCCCCACTCAGGTTCCTGTCACATGAAAATGACAGGCAGCGGGTTGAGGGGGGGCCATACCCCAGCCTTTGGGCTATGGGTTATTGCAGGTCATCAGTTGTTTGGTGTGCCCAGTGTCCAATGGCTACTTGGAAAGATCTGGATATTTGGCTGCATTCTCACTTTTTAGACAGGTGACTGTGAGCTTGGAGATAGGCGATTGTAGGCTGTTCTCTCTTTCCCCTGCTCATCTCTCCTGTTTCGTAGTGGTTGATTTGTTGTTCTTAAAAGTCTAAAGTTTGTGACATATATTATTGTCACAGATGGAATAAGGGGAGCAGCTGATGCAAGACCCCATTCACCGTGTGTGCGCGTGCGCACACACATATGTTATGTATTTGTTATGAACTGAACTTTTGTGTCCATCCTCCCCACACCCCCAGTTCATATATTATAGTCCTGAGCTCCAGTGTGGCTGTATTTGGAGATGGGACCTCTAGGAAGTAATTAAGGTTAACTGAGGTCATCAGCGTGGGGGCCCAATCTGACATAAGTGTTCTTATAAGAAGAGACAACAGAAAGCGTGCCCCCACCTCCCAGCCCTGTTACACACAGGGAGAAAATGTGGAGGGGAGGCTGTATGTGAAATCGGTGCCCACTGCACATGCCTTGGGACAAAACCGGCTCCCCACCAACCCCCGTCCCTCACCACTCCGGGCATGCTGGCTTTGTCAGGGCAGTGAACCCCAGCACCTACAACCTGAGGGCTGCTGGGGCAGGCCACTCTACAAGCAGCTGCTGGAGTTTCCCAGTCCATCACCCAGGCACACTTCTGCAGTCAGCACCCAGGCAGGTCAGTGTAAAAGAGGCAGCAGCAGGGAGCATTTCACCACCTGCCATCCCTAGTACCAGCTGCCCTGCTGGGGCTCAGGCTGCAGCCCTAAGCTCTGGGAACAGAGACATCCCAAGCCCCTCGGCTCCTGGCCCAGGGCCTCGTGGAGGAATGTTGGGCCCTGCTGAGACAGCACTGGCACTGTGGCTCCTGGGATCCGCAGGGAGTGGAGCCCACCCAGGTCCCAGGCCTGCAGCAGGCTCCCCCACCCCCTTTGTTACACCCAGCCCTGCTCTGGGAGCAGTGTGCCTCCAGTCCCACAGAGGCCAGCTCTGGCCATGGTTCCGTAGAACCCACAAGCCCATAAACCTGCCCAGACCTCAGGGCAATTTGAGTCTGTGCAATGCAGGACATTTGTCTTTTGTTTTTGATAACTGGATGGTAAATGGACCAATCAGATTCAAACTCAGTTTCATTCATGGTGGTGGGTTAATTATTTGGATTGGAAAGTGGAAACAAGCTGATTGGTGCTAATCAGATGCATCAATCAGATGCTAAAGATTGAAAATGGTGTCAATCGGGCATGGAGGGTGGGAGACCCTAAAAGAGGAAATAAGGTAGGGCAGGGGCCAGTCTGGACCCATTCTGCTCCTGGCCTCTGAGGAAAGAAGGACTTAGCAGCTGAGTGCAAGAAGCAGCATCGAGCAGACAGCCGCAGACTCCAGGCCTCTGTAGACCTTTGCAGACCATGGTCACTGCGCCTGGCTCTAGCCCTGCCTCTGACACTGCCTGCAAAGAGCACTGCTGGCCTGGCTGAGTCTCTCAAAAAGAGATGGTTGCTGGTTGTTGTTGGTGTAGGCCGTCCACTCAAAGAGAGCCGCGACACTGGTGTCTCTGGTCACTGGTGCTGACTGGCACTGATGATGCAGTTTTTGGAGTTGATGGGTTTGAGAGCAGGGTCCTTGGGTTTACACTGGGGAAGGTTTCACTAGAGCTCCCTTTCAGCGACACGCAGCTATTTTCTCCACGACACAGAGACGTTAGATATACTTAAACAGGTTTACTAGGGAAACGGATAGGGCAGTAAAGGACACTTGCACAGACAATCGAGCAGGAAGAGCTGCCCCCTCGAGGGACAGGTTAGGTTTTATCATCTTCTTTAAGTCGGGGGTGGGGGGTTGGGGCTCATCTTCTCTTCGAGGATGGCTCCTCTGTTACTGACTAACTAGAATGTGAAACGAGACCGGAGATTCTTCAGTGGGCTCAATCTCCTTATCTTTACCTTCTGCCCACCAGTCTGATATCTTGTGCTTTGTAACTTAGGTGCTGGAGCCTAGGGATTTTGGTTATCATTGTGCTAATGGCTATGTTAATTCCTTCTACCCCCACCTCCTTGTGAGTCAGGTTTGTCTTGTGGTGCCCCTTCCATTAAGTTCTATTTCCTCCGTCACTACTAACAAGGACTAACCAGCACTGTTGACAGTGACTGGCACTCTGTGTCTGTCCACCTTTGAGAGCTATCCACTGCTTTTGATCGTCTGGCACTGTCTCCTGGTGCTGTGGCCTCCGTTGCTGTCTGGTTTGGTGTCCAGCCCAGCCTTTAGGCTGTTGTGGTGGGCTGCTGTGCTGTCACCTCAGTACCCTTGTGAGCCCCTCCAGCTGCCACCGTGAGTTGGGCCCTGGTGCACTGCTGACTGGTGTGCCAGCAGGTTTAGGCCCCATTGGTGGGACAGCCCCATCCTGCTCAAATGGCCTTTGTTTGGGACTACTGGACACTGTGGACACTGTCTGGGAAAGAATGCCGGCCACTTGTGGCCTTAGAAACTCTGTGTTTCCCCAATTTCTTCTTTATTCAATAAACCACACTGTTGTTCCCTGAGCCTAAGTGGTCTTGTGATTGTTAGCATGTGGCTGAGAACCCTCAGACAGTGACCTGTCCCCCACCTTGGCGCTGTCTTTGGCACTGTTTTAAGCTGTTTTATATGGAGGAGGTAGTATCTGTAAGCCAGGGAGAGAGCGCCCATCAGGAATGGCTTGGACTAAATTCTCGTTATCTTGGGCTTCCCCGCACCCAGAACAGTGAGAAAATAGACGTCTATTGTTTAAGCCAGCCTGTTACGGTGTTTTGTTATGGAAACTTGAACTAAGACAATGTGTGTGTGTGTGTGTGTGTGTGTGTGTGTGTGTGTGTGTGTGTGCGCGCGCGCGCAGACATACATGTCTGTCTGGGGTTGGACAGAGGACAGAGAAATGAGTTTGACCTGGCTTTCTCTGTTGTTTCTCCTTCTAGTTGTAGAACTTCTAGAAAACCTCTCCAAGCCTCTTTTAATTCAGCCTCAAAGTTGGAATATAGGTAATGCATAGTATACAAGGTGGTTGTAAAAGTACTTTAGGCTATAAAGGGTGATTGGAATATTATTCTTTTCAGGACCTCAAACAGCAGAACTGTGGTCTTACCGAGGATCTAGTTAGCTCACTTCCTTCTACTGTGGGGCCTCTAGTAGAATCTGAGATGTTCACCACAGCTCCAAGTCCAGAGGCCCCACTCACACCAGGGGTTCAGCTCAGGACTTAAGCAGTTAGCCATTAGACCAAGAGGCAGCCTCCTGCTTCTTTGGGCCTGGATGTCTGAGCAGAGGCCAGATATGCATCCCTGTATTGGCAGAAAAGAGAGGCGTATGAAACTTTCTTTTTTTCCAAAGATTTATTTATTTGTGTATACAAGCTGGGTACAGGCCAGAGGTGTGGGGCAGTGAGAGGGCTCACCAGAGACAGAGTGGGGAGCAGAACAGGCAGATGGATGGAAATACACTGCTGAGGGGAGCAGCGGGTGAGACAGGAGAGGTCTGCCGCGCCATGTGGGAATCTCCCAGGTCTGGTGTCAACTTGCGTCACTGCTGCCGACAGCTCCACAGCGCAGCGCTTAATCACTGCACCACCCAGAGAGGCCCTGTATGAAACTTTCTATCCCCATAGTTCAGCCTTCAGAAACTCAAGGAAAGGGAAGGGCAGCGAGGCCAAGAAGGCTTCCTGGAAGAGGGGTCCCTGAGCTATAAGGTTTGAGAGCAAAGCAACATTGAGACATAGACGAGGAGAGAGGCCTCTAAGTGGAAGTGGGGGAGGCAAATTCATCCCAGATACACTTGCAGGGGAACTCATACGACTTGCTCTCCACTCTGAGAGGAGTGACTTGCTTATTAAGTCCTGGAACCTTGGGGGGACCTACAGTGGGGGAGTGTGGGTTGCAGATGCCTTGGTTGTCCCTCTGTGGGACTGTGCCTTACCCCTTAAGCAAAAAGACCTTCCCTGCCCCTTATGCCCTGGTCCTCCACCCCTCCTCTCTCCCAGGAAAAGACTCTCTTTCTCCCCTACCCCTTCTAGACAGACCCCACTTGGACAGACCCCATCAGAAATCCTCAGGCCAAGTCAATTGAAAATAGCTAAAATTAGTGAGCAAAGAAATAGCAGCAAATGCATATCATTTAGAAAAATGGGAGTGCCTGAAGGAACAGCTAAAAGCATTCACTGTGGCAGCCTCCAGGCAGCTGGGGAGGGTAGGGGCTCAAGGAGGGGGCCTTTCTCATTAAAGCCTGCGGGCGCTTTCTGATATTTTTACTTCAATAAAAATGAAAAATAATTTTTTAACAAATCTTCTTACCTAATCCAAATCCCTTCCCTTGCCCCAGAAACCCATCTCCTATTATCCTGCCTTGGAACAAATTGAAGTGGACAGGATTGTGACTTTGAGAGATTCCTTATAAGCTCTTCTGGCTGACAGTGGGGAGAGTTATTGTTCCCCTGAGCTTGGGTTATTAGGACAGGAGAGTTTCCTTTCATCTTTTAGGTCCCAAATCTTGAGCAGCACAAAGAAGGTGGAAGCCCAGAGCTTGGTCTCTTCTGGCAGCTTGGGCTGTGCTGGGCCATGGGGGTGCTGATGTGGTTCCTGAGCCACACCACGACCCTCTTCAGACCTGGCTCTCTAGGGCCAGCGTGCTTATCCAGGTGAGTTGCATAACCACTCAGCACTGCCTCAGTTTCCCCATGGCCTAAGAGGGCTACTAACGGCTGCCTCCCAGGATTGCAGAGGTGGACATGAGCTGCTGTGCATGAGCCTGGAGCCTGGCAGGCTATAGACACTTCACATGAATCTTCCGCTATTTGAATCAGAGAATTGCAGAAATTTATAAAACGCTAGAACATTTGTTGCTGGATGCAGAGGGATCTGAAAGATCATCTTCATTTTGTAAGGAGAAAACAGGTTCTAAAGCCTGAGGCAAAGGAGTCAGAGAAGAACCTGGAAAATGATCTTCCATCCCCGTCTCCCTCGCCCCAGACAGGTGGGGCAGGGGTAATAGGGGTGACTGCAAAGCTGGGAGAGGACCCAGCTGAGGGAACAGAGGCAGAGCGGGAGGATGGAGGGGAGGGAAGGAAGCAGGAAGCAGATGCCAGCAAAGGGTGAGAGTGGTGGTGGCAGATGGGGGCGGCTGGGCTGCCCTCCGCTGAGAGTGCACTCTGGGCCGCTGAACGTGTGGCAGGAAGTGTCTGGAGCTGGCATATGTCGGGCTTGTTAAATGAAGCCCAGGGTGGGAAATGGAGACCTTCCTGGCTGACCATATCCTCAAACATATCTGTGGGGGCTGTGAGGGCCCGGAGCCCACGAATTGGCGTGGTGGACTGAGCAGGAGCCGTGTGTACACCTGGAGCGACTGGAGTGACTTGGGTATGTGGCTCCTACGACAAGCTTATTCTGAAGGTCCGCTGCAGCCAGATGCTATCTGGGGTGTCATGTGGCAGGATTGGCCTCCTGTCCCTGAAAGGGGTGCCTGAAGGGACAGAAGATCAAGTTTCTTTTAGCAACCCTCCCAGCCAGTCCCGGCCCCAAGGCCTCAGCCCCAGTCCAGGCTCTGCTTGAGGGAGGGTCTAGACCCTGCTTCCCCTGAGGAGTTTCAAAGGTCCTGAAAATGAGACCAGGTTTCTGAGTGCTGGTAATCTCTTTTCTGCGATGGGGCTAGTACCAGGCCCCCAAATGTGTTTAATATAAATAGGAGAGGCTTTCTATTAAAGAGGGGTTTGGGGCAGCAAACTGGCTGGGAGGGGGATGGGGCTGCGGGCTTGTCTTGAAGCTGCATTTGCACAGCAAGCTTCAGAAATTCTGCATTAATTCAAGGGTTCTGATGGAGATGGGGGAAGCCCATTGGGGGAGTATGGCTTTCAGATGTCCCCAGTGCCTGCTGGGACAGGGGCAACTTACAAATCTCTGGAGCTTGACAAAACCCTTCATGGTTCACCTTGCTCAGGGACAGGAAGGGGGTTGGCTGATGGGTCTTTCTTTCCTAAGCTGCCCAGTTCTCTAAATCCCCCCAAAAGCTGGTTCACCTGAGCAGGAAGGATTAGAGAGGCAGTGTGGAAAGAGGCAGCTTGTTCTGGGAGTCAGAACACTTTGCCACATGCTCTGTGACCTTGGATTTGTCACTACCCCCCCTCCAATCATCTAGTTCTTAAGCGGTTACACCCCAGTAACTTCTAGAAACCTTATTATCCAGATCCTGCCCAGAGAGGACCACTAGGAAGGGTCAAGGCTGGCCCAAGGCTCGGCTGGCAGATTTACTGCAGGGTCGGGGAGCGAGGTGGGCAGGGCAGGAGCTATTTGTGTGCTCATCTGGGCAGATGCCTGATTGCCTGGAGACCTTGGGAAATATAGGAGACCTTGAACTTTTATAGACTCCAATGCTACAGCTGGCTGGATCTGCTCCAGCCTCACACCTGAGCCAGAAGGTGGTCAGGCAGCTCCTAGCCTGGTCATGGATGTCTAACTCCTGGGTACTCTACTGGTTAGAAACTATTCCCTATGAGCCTCAGTTTTCCTCCCTGTAATTGGCCAGCTGTATCTCATTCAGCCAGCTTGAGTCAAAGGCATCCATCTGCTTTCTGTCTTTAAGACATCTTTGCCACGGTTAGCATCAGTAGCACGTCCACTAGGGATTTCTTCAGGTGAACATCCTGCTCCTGGAAATATTCCTCACGATGAGGGCAGCACCAAATCCAGCAGAACCAATTCCTGTAAGGTCCTAAGACTTTCATTCCACAACCAGGCACATCTGGAATTTGCAAGTCTTTTATCATATAAATTGCATTTAACCCATATTTCTCCTAAGCGCTACAGAAACGTGTAAGATTTTCCATTTACCCCTCTTAACCCTGTTTCAAGCTCTGATATCTTTTTGTATCTTGTTCCCAAGATCCTATTGTATTAGCTTTCTCTCCTAGCCTGCGTCCTCTGAAAATCTGATAAGTGTCCTTCTGTGCCTTTATCCGACCAAGTCTCTGATAAAAGCACTAAGCAAGACATTGGTCAAGTTCAGAGAAAGACATTTAGCCTCTGGAGAGCCCTCCAGTTTGTTACTGATTCATTAATTAGTCCTTTGGATAAAGTTGTTCAACCAGCTACAGATCTGTCTAACATGCTATCTGCAGGGAACTCTTGAAAGACTTTATTGAATGCCCTAAAGAAATCCAGAAGTTCTAGGTACAGCAATCTCGTGATTCATCAGTCTAGGATCAAAATGGGGGCTTGACCTCCCAATAATCCCATGGCAATTACAGATGCCCTTTGATAATTGTCCCTAAACTAACTGATTAGCTATCACCTCTACAATTTAACTCAGAACTAGCATACATTTGTCTGACATCTATGGGGTCTTTCTTTCTCTTGTTTGGAAAACCAGAGCTTTTATGTATTTTAATCAGTATTTTAGAACACTTCCTTTTCTTTCTTCCTGGACATCAACCGTTTTCATGGGGCAGAATCAGGGCACGGGATATAGGACCATATCTGTCTTTGCCCAGAACGTTTGCATCTCCTCCTTCCTGAAGTCCAGGGTATCTTTATTCAGCACAAAACTTGCTGGGCTCCAGGGTGAGGGAGCCACAGCAGGGAATTAGACATGAAGCCAGCCCTTAAAAGATTCCAAGATTCTCCCAGGGACAGAGTGTACACTGAAGTGTAATGCAGATTATTTAAAATTCCATTGTGTTCATAGTAATGCCCCAACATACCCTGGCTTTCCTTGCAGACTTTAGAGTCTCTTAGGAGGAGGAGGGGCAAGGAAAATGGATTATCTGGCCTGCTTCCCCCATGCCACTTCAGATCTGATTGTAATGTTGTAGAGATAGCATTTGAAAGGAAAGGGTGTTTCAATTCTTGTTCTCGGGCAATCTCAGGGCACAAAGGGAGGGTAATTGGTAAAGACATGATTGTTCCTTTTCTGTTGGGGGTTAGAAAACAGAGTCATTAAAAACTCTCTGAGCTTGATAGAAAGTGTGTGCGTGCGTGTGTGTGTGTGTGTGTGTGTGTGTGTCTCCATCCCCATGGGTGTTGAGTGTGAGAATGAGGGAAAAGTGTGTACCCTCTCAGGGAGCAGTGGGAGTAGGGGTGAAGGAATGTGGAAGGGAGTTTGGGTCCCTTCCCCCACTAGCATCAAAATTGCAGTAACCACAGATTAAGTGATGCTGACCCCAGGAGACAAGCGGCTCTGTTTCCAAGGGAACCACATGGCTCAATCAAGGCTCCTGAAAGGGAGGGTGAGCCAGGATGTAGCAGCCCTTCAACCCTCAGAGCAGCAGCCCTGTTTCACCTGCTGAGGGACCCTGGGCAAGTTTCTTAGCACCTCATTGGTGAACTTTCACTACTAAGGAGGGTAGAATCAGCTAGAGTCTCTTAGCAGGTCCCTAAGGTCCTTGGGTAAGTGGCAGTGCAGTTGGCTACTCCTCCCTGCCCTCCCCCACATCATCCCCCCCCAAGGGAGGAGGGATAATCCCTTTGCCTCTCTGCAATTCACCATTCACCCCTCTCCATTTACACAATGAAAGCATTGAATAGTCTCTGACAATCCCACCAGCTCTGTGACTTTCTCCTGAGACTGCTCCCCTCTCTTGTCATATCAAGACTGCCAGCCCAGAAGTGTGAGTGGTATCAAGGATGCAGGAAAGCCATTCTACTTACCAATCTGCTCTTATCAAAAGCTGTATCTGAGCCATCTCTGTAGCAACAAATGCTCCCTTACCTTTGGGAAATCCAAGAGGCCAACAATGCTTTTCTCAGCAACTTCAAGTAGCGCAGAGATGGGAAGTTGAAGGGCCAGGAGGCGCTCTGAACTGAGGAGAATGTAAGAAGGGTCCCCTCAGCCCACAGTCCTTCTCAGGGGGCCCTGGAAATTCAAGAGCAGAGTTCAGCCCCTGTCCAGGGCAGCCTGGCCCATGGGTCTGTCCAACTTCCAAGAACACAACATAAGACAGCCCATACTCCAACAATAAGGTCCAAAATCATGGCAGTGCCATGGAGTGGAAAGAGACTTTGGACTTAGCAAGCTGCTTTTACATCCCAGTAGACTGAATTTACTGGTGGTATGACTTAGGGCATGTCATTAATAACCTCTGTGACCTTCAGCCTCCTGTCTTCAATTAAGGATAATACCTGTTTTATAAAGTTGTTGTGAGGATTAGATGAGATAGATAAACAAATACATATGGGAATGCTTGGCATATGGTAACTGCTTGCCAATGGCAGGCACTTTGTACTAATAAATGTTTTTATCATCCAGGTGATGGTTCTGGCTACACATCAGAATCACTGAGGGAGCTTTATAAAATGCTGGGGTCTGTCTCTAGGACATCCTGGAATGGGAGCCATGCTTCAAAATTTAAAATGTTCCCCCAGAGCTTTCTACTTCTAGCCATGAGCTAGTAATAGGGACTGAGTTTACCTTTTCATATTAAATAAATGGAAATCTGGATAAAATACAGGTTTTGATGATTTTCAGATATTGATCAATAGACAGGGTGGGTCTGCAATTGCTTAGAAAAAGAAAACAAACAAGGCAAGCCCTCAAGTTTCATCAAATTTGCACTCTAAGTTGAGGAACAGAGATTGAAGTTTGGGGCAACCAAGGTGGCCTGACCTGGTGGGGCAAAGCACCGAGAGGAGAGCGCTGCGGAGCGGGAAAGAGCTGCGGAGCATCGCAGAGGACCCAGGGGCTCCCCTTGGGGCTTTGCCTAAGAACTCACCTGAGCTCATGTGACAGAACTAGAGAAGTTCTAGAACTTCTCTAGAACTTCTAGAACTAGGAGAAGAACTAGAGAGCAGCAGACCGAACATGCTCCCGGAGATCAAGAGCTGGAAGTTGTTCTTTTGTTCTTGTTCACCCCAGCTAGAGTGGGAAGACCTTGTAATACAGGGGACATTAACTAGACTCCCCAGACTTGTTATTGCCTTAGTAGTGAGGTTAAAATGGTCTTAGAATAGATGATCTGGGATCACCATAGAAAACATGAAATAAGAAGCCTTGAAAGGATTCAAATACTTTCACGTAACTTACTTGTGTTCCAGGACACAAGCAAATATAAAGGTATTTATGGAAATAAATAAACATACAACACCTAACAAGGTATAATTCACAGCGTCTGGCGTGTGACCAAGAATTACCAGCAATACTAGTTTTCCATTGCTGCCATAACAAACTACCATAAACAGTGACTTCAAACAATACTTCTTTACAAGCTTTCAGTTTCTGGGTGCAACCTAGCTCAGTTGGGCCCTCTTCTTATACTCTGAAACAACTGAAATCAAGGTGTCAGTTTGCTTAGTTCTCCCTGGAGCTTGGGGTCATCTTCCAAGCTTAACCTAAGTTTCTGTGGTTGTAGGACTGGCATATCCATTTTCTTGTTGGCTGTCATTTAGGGACTTCTCTCAGTTCTTTGAGACTTCCCACATTCCTGTCATGATGCCCCCTCTAACTATCTTCAAACCAGCCATTGTGCATCAAGTTCTCCTATTGCTCCAAATCTCCTTGGCTCCTCTTCTGCTTCTGTTTTTAAGGGCTCATGTGATTGTGTTGGGCTCACCCAGATAATCTAGTATAATCTCTATTTTAAATTTAAATGACTAGTAAACTTAATTACATCTGCAAAGTACCTTTTCCTATGTAAGTTAATGTATTCATAGCTCTCTGGATTAGAACATAGAATCTTCCTGGGGGCCCTAATTCTGCCAGGTGTACAAAGAAGCAGGGCAATATGACCAATTCCAGGTGAAAAAGGTCATCATTAGAAATATACCAGAAATGAGAATGACGCTCAAAGTAGTGGACAAGGATGTTAAGACAGTTATTATGAATAAGCTCAGTTTGTTCAAGAAGATAGACAATTTGGCTACATTAAAAAGAGAAATGAAGATCTAAAACCACCCAAATGGAACTTTTAGAAATTAGAAATTCAGTGTCTGAAATGATACTGTATTTTCAACATCTGAAAATACAATGGGTGAGATTAACCAAGATTAGAGGCTACAGAAGAAGAGACAGCAAACATGAAGATACAGTAATAAAAAGTACCCAAATTGAAGCACACAGGGAGAAAAAAACCAAGCTGTGGACATCTTCAAGCACTCTCAGAATGCCACAAAAAGAGGAGGCAAAGTTTTTTTGAACACATAATGACCAAAACTTTTCCAAATTTGGTGAAAACTATAAGAAGATCAGTGAATCCACAGCAGGAGAAACAAAGAAAACACATATGCTTACTTGCTATCCACAAATCTTTAAGGAAATAACTGTTTCTTTGTTTTTAAAAGATAATATTCTCTTGTTATCCTTTAAATGTCTTTAGAATTTGTAGTGAATCACCTCTCTGATTACACTGGTCAACAAATTTTTACGAAAGTTATGTTACTGAAATAAAATTAGTCACTTCCTATCAATTTGTATGTGCTCAACACAAATATGACAGTCAAATTTTAATTTTGGCTCTAGTTTTTTTTGTAATCTGCAATAAATGGATGTTTACATCATGAAATGCATGCCAATAGTAATAGGACTACGGCTAATACCTGTAAAAAATCAAGTCATAGACTACTTCTTAGATTTCTTCGCTTATCTCTTGTACAGCTGTTCAGGAGCATCTCTGGGGAGTGTCCAGCAGTAGTCAGCCAGCATTGTAGTGGACCATTTTCCCTGTTCCTTTGTTCCATTGATGCAATATCTTGGATGAAAACGTTCGCCATGTTTATCACTAACCATACCACAGTTTTCAGGGAAGAAATCCAGATGGGAATGAAGGAAGTGGATCTTTAGAGACATATTGCAGCCAAGTTTCTGATACTGCATCAGCATGTCTTCTATTAGTTCTTTGTAGTTTTCTGCCCTAATATTCCCAAGAAAGTTTGTAGACACTAGGCGAAAAGCATTCCATGCTTGTTTCGCATCGCCCTGCAGCAAGTTGTTGAACCAGTCATCTATGAAGAGCTCTTGACTCTGAGGACCCACAAAAACTCCCTCTTTGCTTCATTGAGTCAAGGAAATTTTTCATGCAGGTATCTGAAAGCTGGCGAGGTCCGGTCCATGGCTTTCACGAAATTCTTCATCAAACCTAGTTTGATGTGATGGGGTGGTAGCAGGATTTTGTGAGCCTCGACCAGAGCTGGGTATTGGATATTCTTCTCTCCAAGGCTACATTTTGCCTGCGAGTCCATTCCTTCTGCAAGTAGTGCAGTTCACTTGCTCGGCTATCCCACTCACATAAGAAACACACGTATTTTGTATATCCTTGCTGCAGTCCCATTAAAAGGGCAACTAGCTTCAAATCACCACAGACGTGCCAGCTGTACTTGTTATACTCAATGGAATTCAGTAACTGCTTTAAGTTATCGTATGTCTCTTTCATGTAGACAGTATGCATACTGGAATAGATGGAAGATGGTTTCCATTGTGCAAAAGCACAGCCTTAAGACTCAGTTTTGAAGAGTCTAGAAATAGTCTGCATTCTTGTGGGCCATGAGTGATTTCTAAGGCATTCATGAAGCCCTCAATATCGTAACCAAATACCAGAGTACTTTCCTTTCTGAAGAAAGGCTCCAACTGCTGGTGGTGCTTTCGATAGAGAGTAATTGTGACATCTTCTTCTAGAAGATTCCATTGTTGGAGCCTTGATGATGCAATCAACTCTGGAAGATGTGTGCATGATGGTATTATGCAATGTGATGCAATATTACATCATTCTAGGCTGATTTAGGATGTTGTTGCAGTCCTACTGGATCAATTTACACAGTGAAACATATAAAATGAATTATGTGAAATATCTTCAAAACGAGAACTAATACAAAATTTTCAGGGTTATATTCATGTTCAGCACACCAAGACACTACAGATTAGGGCCTTTTTAAGTCAGTAACGATCTCAATGTTGACCAGTGTTCCTGATATCAGTTGCGTATTCTCTCTTTTTTTCCCTGAACTTGATAAAATTTAATTTTGTTAGAATTCTAGACTTGTTAGAAATTAGCAATTTTATTGATCTTCTGAAAGAACCAAACTTTGGTTTTATCAACCTTTTCTGTTGTTTTTCTGTTTCATTAATTTATGCTTTGATCTTTGTCATTTTCTTTCATCTGTTTTCTTTGCTCTTCTTTCCTTAGTTCCTTAAGGGGAAAGTTGAACATACTGAGAACTTTCTCCTTTTCCAAAATCAGTAGTTATTGTTATAAATGTACCAGTATTGTGGCAGTAGCAACCTCAAAATCCTATGCTACCAAATTCATGTTTTTCAAAACTTTAAATTTTAGAAAAATTTTAGGTTTATAGAAAATTGAGAAAATAGTACAGGGTTTCTGTATACCCTACTTACATTACTATGCTATATTTGCTACAATTTATGAACCAATATTGACAAATTATTTTTAACTGAAGTTTATGGTTTATTTAGATTTCCTTAGTTTTTTCTCTAGTGTCCTTTTTCTGTTTGAGGCTTTTATCCAGGATACCACATTACATCTTGTTTCATGTATCCTTAGGTTCCTCTTGGTTCTGACAGTTTCTCAAGACTTTCCTTGTTTTTGATGGCCTTGGTGGCTTTGAGAATTGGTCAGGTATCTTGTAGGATTACCCTCTATTTTACTCTATGAGAATTTGTCTGTTGTTTTTCTCCTGATGCTAATAAGGTTATGGATTATTTAAAGGAAGTGCATAGTGGTGAAATGTGGCCTTCCATTTTCATCACAGCATATCAAAGCTACTGCTATGGGTTGAATTATGTTCCCCTTGAAAGATATATTGAAGTCCTAATCTAATACCTCAGACTGTGATCTTATTTGTAAATAGGGTCTTTCGGGACCCAATTTCAAGTTGAAATGAGATGATTAGGGTAGGTTATAACCCAATACCACCAGTTTCTTTATAGAAAGGGGAACTTCAGACACAGACAGATGCACACAGAGGGAAGCTAGCATGAAGATACACAAGGAGAAGATGGCTGTGTTAGTAGAGTGATACACCAATAAGCCAACAAACACCAACAGTTTCAAGCAAGCACCAGAAGACAGAAAAGGGAAGAACTTTTCCCTAGACCCATCAGAGTGAATGAGGCCCTGTCAACACCTTGATTTCAAACTTCCAGTGTCTACAACTGTGAGACAATAATTTTGTTATTTAAAGTTTCCCCACGTTTGGTACTTTGTTGCAGCAGCCCTCGGAAAATGATAGAGATCCAGGCCCTCAACTTGAACTGTCCACAAGCTCTGCTTGGATTCCCCCACCTCTACCCGCTCTGCCTCCACCCCTCTACATCAAGGCCTGAAAACTCTTTTAAGGCAGTTAGCTACAGCAATTACAGGGCTTGCTTGGTTCATTTTCTTGGTTTATTCTCATTCATTGTCTGATGTCTTTCAAAATATTGTTTCTTATACTTTATTTGTTTATCTTTGTGTATTGGCTGAGAGTGTAAATTTGGTCCCTGTTGTGGAAGGACATGGAGCATAGCTCCGGTGTGTCTGCGCCTTTGCCACAGCACGATGGCCAGAACGCTGAGAACGCTCGCGTGGTATGGGTCTAAAGATAGACCCCGAGGCTAAGTGACTCGAGCCAGGGAACGGAACGCACTCTGAGTGGGGCTCTGTCTTCCTTTCTCCCTCATTATTGCATTCCTACGTGCCTTGGGTGGGCCGATTAGATAGGATAGAAACCCTGAGAATGACCGGACATCTGGTTTTCAGACCACCAGGGAACCTTAGATTTTGGGAACAGGGAAAACTAGTAAAAATAGCTGGCCTCGTGTATTCTGTGCTCAAGAATGTATAAAAGTTCACTGCAAATAAAGTTTGGTGCTGATGCCTGAGAGCTCAGTCCCCTGCACAAGCTTTGTGCCAAGCTCAGTTCTTTCCACGTCCCAGGTCCTCGATCCCGGAGATCGACACTTGTTACTCTTTCTTGGACCGACAATCTACAATGTCAAGACTAATAATGCTAATAATGATGTTTTTGGGCTTTAAAAAATTATGTATAAGTGACATGTATGGCGACAATACACAAGGGATGGGAGAAGAAAAATGGAAATGTACTGCTCTAAGATTTTGCAGTATATGTGAAGTGGCATAATACTATATGAAGATACACTTTGATAAGTTATAACATGTATAATTCAACCCCAGAGCAATTAAGAAACAAAACTTCAAAGCAAATGGAATAAAAGGAATAACAGCAAACAAAAGGAATAACCAAAAAACCATGTAGTACAAATAGAAAAAAACATCAAAATGACACATTTAAACCAGTGATATAAATATTTACATTAAATGTAAAGTGATAGAGACACTCCAATAACAGGGAGAAATCTGAGATAGGGTAAAAAGGCAAGGCCCATAGATATGTTGTTTATAAGTAGCCTATTTTATATAGGAAGACACAGATAGGTTAAAAGTAAAAACATGGACAAATATATACAGCAAAAACCTTAATTCAAAGAAATCTAGAGTGATTTTATCATACAAAGTATATTTTAGAACAAGGAATGTTATCAGAGACATTTCATAATGATAAATAGGTCCATAAATCAAAAGGACAATTCAAATGTACATATGGTAAACATCAGAGCTTAAAAGTAATGAAAAAAAATGATAAAACTAAAAAAAGAAATAGACAAATCTATAGTTACAGTTGGAGATTTCAACATTCCTTTCTCAGTAATTGACAGAACAGGTACACACACACACACACACACACACACAATCAGAAAGGAGAGAGAACTTAACAGAGCATCATCAATCAGCTTGACCTAACTGATATTTATGGAACACTCCACCCAAAAGCAGTAGGGTGTACACTCTTTTCAAATGTTCAAGAACATTTTCCCAGATAGGGCATATCTTAGATCATAAAATAAAATCAAGAAGATTAGACACACATAAAGCATGTTTTCTGAAAGCAACAGAAGTAAATTTGAGATCAGTAGCAGAAAGATATCTGGAAAATCCCCAAATATTTGGTAATTAGATGACATATCTTAAATAATCAATAGATCAAAGAAGAAATCTCAAAAGAAACAAGATATTTTGCACTGGATGAAAATGAAAAAAAAAGTTAAGATGTGTTGGGGTCCATCTCAAGCAATGCTTAGAGGGAAATTTATAACTCTAGATGACTATATTGGAAAAAGATCTAAAGTAAATTATTTAAGTTTTACCTGAAGAAACTAGTAAAAGAAGAGAAAATTAAATCAAAGGCAAGCAGACATTAAGAAATAATGGAGATCAATGGAGAATATTAAAAATAGAATATTATAAATTAATTTTAACCAATACACTTGATAACTTAGATGAAATGGGCAAAAACACTTGAAATGTACAAGTTATCAAAGCTCATTCCAGAAGAAATAAAAACTTTGAATAGTCCTTCAACTACTTGTTATTGAAATATAATTCAGATAACATAAAACTTCATATAACAAAATTCACCATCTTTTGAAAAAACTGTATTTTTTCTTTATTGGTTTAAAATATTGTATATAATTTAAGGGTACAGGTTCACACCTCTTTGGATGTATGTTACCACACCACACCCACCACCAAGCACCCATAATCCTCCATCACAGTCCATTGTGCCCTTTCCCCTTTTGCTCCCTACTTCCCACCTTTCCCCTCTGGTAGCCTCAATTCTGCAGTCAAATTTCTAGGGTTTATTCTGGTTTAGTTTTGTCTGATCCTTTGTTTAATTTTTTTTATATTCTACATGTGAGAGAAATCATCCAGTATCTGTCATTTTCCTTCTGATTTATTTTACTTAGTGTAATTTCTTCTTAAACTCCAAAGTTTTTTTTTTAGCATGTTCACAAGATTGTGCAGTCATCACCTCTATCTAATTCCAGAATATTTTCTTCACCCTAAAAAGAAACCCCATACCTATTAATAGCCATTTCCCATTCTCTTTTTCCCCCAACTCCTCCACACTACTAATCTACTTTCTTTCTTTTTCTTTTGATTTATTTATGCACACAAGAACTGGGGTGTAGGCCAGAGGTGCAGGTGGTGATAGGATTCACCAGAGACAGAGTGGGGAGTAAAACAGGCAGGTCTACTGAAATACACTGCTCAGGGGAGCAGTGGGCAAGACAGGAGAGGTCTCCTGCTCCATATGGGTTAGCTCCCTGGCCTGAAATTCAACTCTTGCCACAGTAGCTGGTGATAGCTTGATAGCACTGAGATTTTAACCCTTGCACTACCAGGGAGGCCCTAATCTATGTTTTGTCTCTATAGAGTTGCTGCTTCTGGCCATTTCATATAAATGGAATCATATAATAATGGCCTTCTGTGTTTGACTCTTTTCACTTAGCTAAGTATTCAAAATTTGTACACATTTTACCACATATTATTTCATTCTTGTTTATGGCCAAATAATATTCCATATATAGAAGTACCACATTTTATTGATGGACATTTAGTATTTCCATTTTTAAGCTATTGTAAATAATGAGTCAACAAACTTACCTTTATAAGTTTTTGTGTGAACATGTGATTTCACTTCTCACGGCTATGTACCTAGGAGTGAAATTCTTGGGTCATATGTTAACCCATTTTTAAATTTTTGAGGACCTATCAAGCTATTTTCCCAAGTGAACTCACCATTTTACATTCTCATTAACAGTTATAAGAGTTAGGGTTCCAATTTCTCCACATCGTTGCTAAGGTTTGCTATTTTTATTTATTTACTTATTTTTTTTTTTCGGTAAGAGCCATCCTAGTGAATATAATAAAGTATGTCATGGTACATCATGGTTTTGTCTTGTACTTCCCTAGTGACTTAGGATCTTGAACATCTTTTCATATGCTTATTGGCCATTTGTATATCTTTAGAGCTAAGTCTATTCAAATATGTTGCCCATTTAACAACTGGATTATTTGTCTATCATTGTTGAGTTGTAATAATTCTGTATATATTCTGAATAGGAGGGCCTTATCAGATATTTGCAAATACTTCCTCCTGTGCAAATACTACCTCCTGCCTTGATGCACAAAATTTCTCATTTTGATGAAGTCTAATTTATCTGTTTTTATGTGTGTGCTTTTTTTTTAATCATAGTAAGACATCATTGCTTCACTACTGGCATGGTCCTGCTCAGGAGTGGTGCACCCACCCCACTGCAGGGCCGCATGGGTATGTGTCATGTGCCCAGGGCGCTCTACAGCAATGTTCATGCAACCACGTTCACGCAGAATTTACTTGAATAATTTTGTTCAAAATACCCACCTGGAAATAACACGTGTTCACCAACTGATGAATGAATAAACAAACGCTGGTCCATCCATACAATGAAATACTAGTCAGCAATAGAAAAGACTTTAACTGTTCATACACAAAACAACATGGCTAAATCTCAAGGTGTTCCTCCAGGCTAAAGAAATCAGACTCATTCATAAGAGTACATTTTGCATGATAGTATTTTTATGAAATTTCAGAAAAGTTGAGACTATAATATCAGAAAGCTGACTAGTGGTTATCAGTGGCTAGGATTTGGAAGTGCGAATTTGACTATAATGAGGTATGAGGGCACTTGGAGGGGTAGTAGTAATGTTACACATATTGACTATGGTGGTGGTTACAAGACTACATATATTTGCCCAATCTCATCAAAATGTACACTTAAAACTGGTGAATCTTAGTATGTGTAAATTATATCTCAATAGATCAAATCAACTCTTTAGTTAATACTAACATGTGGCCAGGATGGAAATGACCAACCCAGGCTTACTTTATTTTACTGATGGGCTAACACCAAGGGTCAGGGAGAGAAAGCACTCAGGTGGCACTGCATCAATAACGACGTAGTGAGTGGGTGACTGACTTGATGAATAACATGACTGAGTGAGGTTGTAGCAAATTAAACCCTAGAAACAGTCTTACACCAGATATCTCTCCCTTGCCCCAGGACTAGGTGAAAAATGAGAGTTAGCTCTTAATGGAGGTAGGGAAAGTACAGGGTCAGAGTGACCTCAGAGACAACCTGTGACCCTTTTCAAGGTGAGTGGGAGTGAAATCAGGAATGATGGACTCAGATATAGTGGGTTAGATGACCTCTGAATTTCCCCACTAAACTTCACATCCCAAGGCAGAATGCGTTCAAGATGGAATAGATGGACTAGGATTGGTGAAACAGTGGATCCTGGCTACTCAGAGATGGTCCATGGACCATCAGCATCAGCATCAGCTGAGAGTTTGTTAGAAATGTTACTTGCAGGCCCCTCCCCAGACCTATTGAATCAGAATCTGCTTTGTAAAGTTTGAGAAGTACTCAAGTGAAGGACTTTGCAAAATTTTGGAGGCTGGGGAAAGGGGCAAGAGCAGAGATCGTGTCTGATTCTTCTCCAGAGGCAGTAAGCCACGGAGAGAGGAATAATGGATCCAAAGCGTCAAGGACCAGTCACCATGGGCAGGTCACTTCCCTCTCCTGATTATAGGGCTCTCCTCCATAAAATGGGGACATAGGGAAATCCTGTTCATTATCCCTACCATATAGAGAAAGGGAAACGGTGGGTGTGAAACCTCCTTGGGAGCAGTTGGCTGATGGCATACACTCCACACATTTCCTGGATCCTCTCTTCCTGCCACGTGACCTGCTGGGTTCCCCTCCCTGCTCACACTGACCTCTGAGCTCCCAGCTCAGGCCCAGGCCCACAGTCAGTGCTCAGCAAATCCTCATGGTAGTTTTATGGCCATCTGGGCCCCCTTCACAATCCTCTTGCTGGTTCCTGAGGGTGTATGCGTGCTTGTAACAGGGGGCCCCGTCTCAGGTGTGCTGAGAGGAGGAGAAGACCTGGGGATAAGGATAGTTTGTGGGAGGCTGCTGTGGGCTATATATTCTTGAGGTCTCACACTCTTAGGCACCAGAAGGTCCTCAACTTCCTAGGAGTCCAAATAGTTGGTTTCTGGAATACCTGGCCACATCTGAGCAGGGACCTGTCCTATTCAGGTGCATGACCATGGCCCAGATATAGGAAGCATTCTTTCAATTCAGTTTCCTCCAAGAGGGAGGTCTCAGTGTGAGACAGCAGAGCAGCAGCCTGGAGTTCTAGAGTATTAATCTGGCAGGCCTGGGCCTGGTGTGGGCAGCCGGGATCTTATTCCCACTATGGATGGCTAATCAAACAGCATCTGGCTGCCACATGTTTATCCCTCAAATTCCCTACTTCCCTATGTGCCATGTGATGCCCCTGGCATATATATTACCTCCTGCATTCATTTTCCTCCCTCAACATACCAATATTACCCCTTTTGAACACATTGTTAATCCCCTCAGCACATATTGTCTCTCTTCTGGCATGTATTTCTACATCCACAGCATCAAGTTAACTTGCCTCACATTCATTCTGAACCCCTGGCACCAACTGCTATTTCCGGAATGCCTGGAGACACCCCTGGCATGCACTGGCACTCACTTTGGCACAGGGAGAATTCTCTGGGCACGTGCATGCTCACTCAGTATGCACTGGGTAAGCTGAAGCTTCTTTGCTGGTTCTCATTCCATAGATAAACCACAAGGCTTTGTCCCCATGGCTTTTTCGAGGTCCTGCAGGGGCAACTGGGATGGGATTTCATCTGACAACTGTTCTTAGCACCAGGCTGTTCTGCCATTCTCAGTTCCATGTTGTCTTCCTTCTTCCTTCTTCCTTCTTCCTTCTTCCTTCTCACTCTCCTCTTCCTACTCAAAGGGTGGTGATCACTAGTCACACCCCAAACCTAGAACCTCGAGTGAGTTTATTTTTATTTAGTTAGTGTTGGTGAGTGGTGCAGAAATACAGTAGTAAGTTTCTCCTCTCCTATGCAGTGGTGGAATAATATTTCTGCCTTTGAGGTCACCCTCTCTTAAGAATGGACAGAATAACACTGAAGTACCTACAATATTGAATTCCTAAGGTGCCTCTTGTTACTTGTACATACAATTGCAGGTGGGCTTTAAGCCCCACTGCGCTTCAGGGCTACTCTTTGCCACAGTCCACGTTGCTGTCCACAGTGCTGTAGCATCCTTAGGTTCAAAGGCCAAGTTCTTTCTCCCATTCTTTCCTATCCTAACTTTTCTGGGACTCACACTTTTAGAATTTAACTATTTTAATAAATGGGGTTTTAAAAACTGTTGCAGCAGAAAATGCATCAGTTCTCTCACTTCCCAACGAATGTAGCCAATTCTTAGGCAGTTCTAATATGTTTCCAAAGATGGAATTTTTTCCTTCTGGGAAGTTAGGTTGAGCACCCTCCCCAGCCCCCAACCCCATCTGCACACTGTTTACAAGTATCAGTGTTTCAGGGAGAGATGCTGAAACTTGGTTGGGGGAGGCAATGTATGCTTGGCAAGCATGAAAAATAGCTGATTTCATTCATTTTCTTTCAAATGATGAGCATATCCCACCCCCTTGGTTGCCTGAGCTAGAGCCTCTGAGTCATCTTCAACTCGTAATCCATTGCACCCCAATAGACTGCAAGTCACCAAAGCTAGTTCAGGAGTGTGTTTACTCACCTTTTTCTGTGTTTATTTACCTCCATCACTGTGGCCTTTGTTCAAAACCTCATCTCTGAATCACAGCAATCCAGCTTCTCCTGTGTCTCCTGCTAATTGACCCTCCACACCAGTCTGAGGGCTGCTCATTGCAAATGTCAAGGCCAAACTCTTTACCATGGCCTCTCACTAGCCATACACTCAGTCCCACACCTGTGCTTTGTATACACTGTAGCTCCCACCCTCACTTCCTCCACTCCTCTGCCTGGAGAACTCCTCTTCAGTCTTCCATGCCAGCTCAAATGGCCTTCTTCCCTCGAGCCTTTACTGACCTGCTCCAACGGGTCCTCAGCCCCATACCATACAGCTTCTCTGTCTTCTTCTCCCAGTTCTGGGAAAAGATTTTGACAATCTTGACATCCTGTCCCAGGCTCTTCACACCAGGCCCCACAAATGATGGTGTAATATAAATTTGCCAGATGCATGGTTGTTTGGTGGATTTTATCAATCTTGTAAATTGAAGCTCCCTCAGAAAACAATCTTTCCAATCTTTATTCACCAACCATTTTGGAAATTTCTCCCAGTCTTACTCCCTCTCAATGAAAATTTAATTCATTTCTGTCCTGGCAGCTGCCCCTCACCTCTCATCACCTGGCTTCAGAAGCTGGGAGCCCATGTTTGCCACACCTCCCAACATACTTTGTTTCTCTCTCTGAGTAAGAGGGTTCTGGTCCCTTTAGCTTTCTCACAATTACTTTATTCAGAATGAGGGTTTTGTTTTTGTTTGTTTTTAAATACAGGAGTCTGTGGCCAGAGATAGAGATACCCACATAGCTGACAAGGCCCAGAAGCTGGAAGCAGTCTTTCCTAGGCCAACATTCTGGTACCCTGCCTCTCTTCCTCCTGAAAGTTGGGAGCTAAGATCTCCCAGCATCAGCGCAAACCCCTGCCTGCCTGAAATGCTCATTAACCAAACTCAGAATTAGTACATTAAACAAATATTTACTTCGTGCACAGAGGGGAAGAAAATCTCTCCTATTTGGAAATGAGGCTTGATATCTCCCTGCAGAAGTGTCTTCTTCATTCAGACTACAAAGCTTGGAGCCTGAAGAATGTTGGCTCCAGGGTAGGGGAAGAATGAGGAGCCAGTTCTGACAGTGGAGGCAGGCGGCAGAGGGGGCTCAGAATTCTCAGGGCTCCTGTTGTATGAAGTGTGGAGCTGTAGTATCTAAGTGTTAGGGATCTAAGGCTTGAGATGGGCACACTAGGTGGGTGCAAGGGCTAGATAGGGCCATAATGAAGGTGGGATAGTGCTATAGATAACTCCAGGAGCAAGAAAAGGGCAGGTGTTCCCAGTCGAGGGCAAGTGAGTTAGGATGAAAGTTCCAGGGTGCATATGGAAGAATGGAAAGTCCAAGATGTAGGGTCAGAATTTAGGTATGGGTGCAGGAGAGCATTCTGGGTATCCTACTTGGGGACAGAGTTCTGGATGTGGGTTACCTGTGGCAGAGTTCTAGGTGGATGGATGGGAGAACAAACATATGTTTGCCTCTGTTTGGTGAGTGTCTGTGGTTTGAGGGTCACATAGAACAGGAAACAGGCTGGTCAGCAGCATGGATTACTGATGCGGGTGAAAGCTGAGAGAAAAGTTTAAGAGGGTCTGGGGGCATGGGTAGGTGTCTGCTGCCCTGAGAGCATCAGATCAAGTAGGGGCAGCTCCCTGTCCTTGTTGGCCCCAGAAGCCTGTCCATGGTTCTAGACGCAGTGGGTGCCTTTACCCTCTGGAAGCTGGACCCCAATAAGTTTCATGGCTTCTACCGTATTTCCCTACCTAGTACTTACTGTGCTGGAAAGCAGACTAAGCCCTCCTCAGGCTGTGTTCCTCATCAGAACATGAGCCCTGGAGAAGCAGTGACTTAAGAAGAGTCTGGGAGGAGCAGCAAGTACCACGGGCGCATTACTGATGAAGAATGAGTGGAAAAGGGACCCTAAATTCCAGGCATCAGAAGTGATGCTTCCCAGAAATGGGCCTTACAGGACCAGTAGGATTTGAACAGTTCATGTGAGAGTGGGTTACAGCAAAAGCATGAAGTGTCAGGAAGATGAATGGGGTGGGGGTGCCTGCTGGGGCCGGGGGCAGAGAGGCCACATCAGCCACAGCACATGGTTTGGATGAGCCTGAGAGGACTGAACAGTGATAAACCCGGTAGAGCCAGGCAGGTGATATAGAGAAGGAGGGCAAGCACAAGGCAAAATTAGGAAAAGTGGGGATGGCCAAATGGAGAGTACCCGAGTAGCTAAGGATATTCAAAACAAGATAAAACATGGGTAGGCCAAATGAAATCTGGGCCACCAGTTTGAGGCCCCATGAGAGTCCTAGTACTCTGGTTGACCAAGTGTATATGGCAAAGGCCTTGGACAGCCAGCTTAGCTGCAGAAGGAAATTCTGCAGTAATGCAGGCATGGGCCTGCCAAGGATCACAGAGTAACGAGTGCTTCCTGGTGGGGCATTCCTCCCCTTTCCGTTCCAGGAGGTAGTTTATTGTAGACTTGGCACTGTTGGCCTCGGCCCTTATTTGCTTGCCTGATCACCCCAGTACCCCAGCAAAGTCTGCCTCCCAACTGCCTTCCAGACTGGCCTTGATCTGTGAACAGACCTGCCATCTCTCAACCCATTACAACACTTCAGCTCGGGTTTGGGAGCTGATCAGGCCTGCCTGCTTCCTTCAGGCTAAGTCCTCTGGGGTGTGAACTCCCCTCCCACCTCCTCCCAGAGTCACCTAATCCTCTTCCATCCTGCTCTGATGAGGTAGGCAGAGGAGGCTCCAGGCACCCTTGCTCCCATTGTTTGTACTCCTTGAAACGTTTAAAGGGATTAGGGACTGGGGGCTGGGCGGGGGTCTCCTTCAGGGTTGTGTGTTCAGCAGGGGAGAAGATGAGATTCCGCTTTCTTCCATCCTGCTAGTCCGGAAGGGCTGGTGGGTGCAAGATAGATGGTGTGGATAAGGGGGCATCCAATTAATTCTAATTTAAACCCAATTTGGTCTTCTTTATAATTAGAACAGCAGGCGTGTTTTAATAGTGGATTATCTCTCGCAGGCAGTTGTTTGTCGTCGCTCTTTCTCTGTACTGGGTCTTCTGGACCACCTCGCCCGGGTGGGGGAGATGGAACTCAAAGAGCTGCTTGGGCATTGGATGGGGATGCAAAGAGGAATGTCTGCAGAGGTTTATGTCCCATCTCAGCCCAAATCTTGCCAAGGAGATTCTTGCTTGTGCCTCAGTTTCCCCCTCCATAAAATGGGGAAGGGGAATGTCAAGGAACATTTTTAACATCCATAAGAGATGAGAGAGAAGACACTGATGGTAGATATCTCAAAGGTGGGGTCATAAGCCTCAGAAGGGGAGACAGAAATATGGGCATTGCCATGTGACCTTGGGTGAGTCATTGGCTTTTCTGGGTTTTAGTCTTCTCACTGGTCAAATGGGAATAGTGATCATGATAATCATAATATAAAAGAAGATGTAATTTAATAAAATGTCTTAAAATGCTCCTATAGCTAAAAATTTTCAAATGAATGCTCACGCAGAAGGTCTCCACCAGTACCCCTCCCCGCCTTGTCCCCTAGAGAGGCCTTTTAGAACACATGTGGAAAACCAGTGCCAGAAAACAGGACACGAAGTGGCCTCAGCAGAGTCAAGCTGAGGGGATCAGAGGGGGTCTTCAGATATGGGCTTGAAGATCCCAAAACCATCCTGGAAAAAACATAGTCTTTCTAGTAATTGCAGATTTAATGTGATTAGGTTTGGGTTGATTCACTTAGACGGGCTGTCTGGGTAACACTCATCTGCCCAGCTGTGTGAGCCCTTCGCTACCTGTTGAGTTTATTTCCAGTCCATGCTGCTTTGGGTTCTGGTCTCTACCCTCGCATTGACTAGGTAGTCAGAATCATCATACCCATTGGCAGGCAGGGAAACTGAGGCTCAGAGAGGAAATGGTCATGCTTCCTCCAGCCAGCTTGTTCTGTAGAACTCAGCAGCCCCATGGCTTGAATCCAGCCTTGCCTAGAGCCCACTCCTCATGATGTACCTTAGACACCCGGCCCCTGCCCAGGCCACTGGCTTGTGGCTTTCTCCCCAGTGCTGGGGTTCTGTCCACAAAGGTCAGAGCCTGCCCTGTGACAGGGAATCCCTGGCCTACGAACTCAGCCTGCCTCCTTCTCCCTTCCTGTTCCTCAGCTCCAGGACCTCATACACTGCCTGAGGCCTCACAAATCCTCTCAGGGACATCTGGGTAATTAGGAGATCCTTCATTTACTGATGACACTTTTCATTACCCAGAATGAACGCAGACTTGTTCCCTCCCCACCGCCCAGGCAGGACTGCTGCTCATGTCGGTGGGATTGATGGGCCAGGGCAGGACTGGTGCTTCCCTCCGCTGCCTCAAGACAGCTGCCCTTACCTAGAGACGCAGTCCCCCTAGAGCGCTGATGCTCTCCCTCCTCTGACATCCCACACTGAACCCACCATGCCCTCTCTTTTACACAAGTCAATGAAGGCTGAAAGAAATTAAGCCACTTTCCTAAGGTCACAAAGCTGGTGAGTGAAAAATAATCTAGGCTCCTCCCCACCCCACATCCCCAAGCCCCATGGGCATAGATGCAGCAATGCATTATCTGATTGGCTCAAACAATTTGAGAACCCCTGGTTTTATAACCAAATGCAAAAGGAAAGTCAAAATACCTGATTTAGGAGCAGCTGACTTGCCCTCAGGAATCCCACGAGGGCGGGACTGAATCTCAGACTTTCTTAAGTCAGCTGCAGTGGTCTGCGGGGACACCCAGGCAGCCTGGCTCAGAGAGACCTTGCCTTCTGTTCCTTATCCACCAGCTAAATCTTGGTGTCTGGAAGCACCGCTGAGTAGCTGGAAACAGAGTGAGACTAAGTGACCCCCGATATCTTCCTCCCCTCCCTGCCAGTCTCAGGTACTTGCCTGGAGAAGTTCCTTCTTTGAGTAATAAAAGTGCCTCTGATTGCACGGGGAGGATTGCTGGACTGAACCGAAAGAAAGTCTTAAATGTGGGCAGAGGCGAGCTGGGGGTGGGGAGAAAGGTCAATGACTCACCCAAGGTCACATGGCAATGCCCATATTTCTGTCTCCCCTTCTGAGGCTTATGACGCCACCTTTGAGATATCTACCATCAGTGTCTTCTCTCTCATCTCTTATGGATGGAAACCTTCCATCTCTGTAAGGCTGGAAAAATGAAGCACTTGCCAGAAAGGTTTTTTCTGTCCTGAGGGGATTGCATAACTGCAGGGTACTTTGTTTATATATGCGAATGTACGTATGCATATGTGTGTGTGCATGCACACTTAGTGATATTTGTGTGAACTTAACGCACAGCATGAAAGCTTAGAGCTGACAAGTGAAATTTAGTTAGCAGGGTGTCCCTTAGTCCCGATTTATTGCCCCACCAGGGCCTCATGCAGGCTGCAGGGCTGGAGAGCTGGCGGCAGGGAGGAAGCCGGTAACTCAGGCACCAGTTGAATTATGAGGCACGATTTATAAACCATTACGTGCTATGGATCCCAATGATATTTATTGCTTCTGACCACTTGCATTTCAAAATTCGGTTCCGTAAACGTGAGGAGAAAAGGGACCTTAAAAATGTGTTTGAGAGCTGGGCCTTTCCTGGGGGGAGGTCAGCCTGCAACCTGCAGCCTACAGACCTGCGGTAGGTGGGCACCTCCCCACCACCGCTTCTCCTTTCACCTGCCTCAGTACCCCAACAATGTGACCCTAAGAACTTCAGTCCATGTTGTTGGAGAAGACGGGGGTGAAGACTTAATGGTATTTTTGCGGGGAGGGTAAACTCAGGACAAAAGAGCTACCATTTGCTGGCCTGCTCCTGTGCCTCAGAGGCCCCTGGAGCGCTGTCAGCCTGAGACAGAAGCATCCACATTTCCCCACACCCGGGGAAGTTGAGGCACATATGGATTCGTTCCTCAAGGCAGCAATGTGTGAGGGATAACAGCATGGGCTTTGGAGCGGGGCCTCAGAGGGTCCCATAACGTGTGACTTTGGGTCAGTGACTAAATCTTTCTGAGACACAGTTGTCCTAACTGAAAAAAAAAAAAGGTGGGGGGAGAACTTAAGTGAGACGGGGATGGGCATTTAGGGCATTTAGGAAGATTCAAAGCTTGACAATTGTTTATTGGCATTATTATTGCTGGTAAAGCAATGGTGGATTTCAAACCAGGTTTGGGGGGCTCTCAGTACCTTCCACTCATCACCCTGCAGAGTTGAGTCACTCACTCAAGTAGCCCGAAGAGCATCGCCAGGGAACCCAGACTCGTGGACCCTACTCCTCTCCCTAAGGGGTCATTACCAGGGCACCCCCTTTATCTGCCTGTTTACCAGCTGCACTTGTGCATGTGTGTGGGCAGGTGGGCATCTCGCCTTCCTTTCCACACATTCTTCATAACCCAGTGAGGCCTGAGGTGTGCAGAACACAGCAAGTCCAGACCATCTAGCCGTTGAGTAACTCAGGGCCCCCTGGGCTATTCACAGTTGCTCGGGTTTCTCCCCTGCAGACCTCCTTAGAGCCTTCACACACCACGAGGCATACTGTGGCTCCGTGAGAAGGGCATGTGGTTTTGAAGAGTTTCCTAACTTCTTGACGTGCCCTTCACTCCCCAACATGCTCATGTTAGCATGAACAGGATTGGGAATCACTTGCCTGGTGGATGAGTTGTTTCTTGGCATCAGAGGACAAACTGTTTTCTGAATCCCTCGCTTGTGACCTTGAAACCCCACATGACTTTTCGTGCTGGCAGGGCCTCTCCTGCCTGTCTGTTAGGACAGAAGGGGCCAAGCAGAGAAGAGAGCGTCAGAGCCACATGGCTGACCAAGAGTCCTGGGCCCAGCTGAGCACAGGCCACTGAGTGCCCTTGGCAAGCACCTTCACTTCCCTGGGCCTCAGTCTCCCCACATATTAGATCTGATGACCTTGAATGGTCTCCTAGCTCAGGCACTATGCACTTGGGGCATCTACAGGGCAGGAGGTCTGACTGCTCTAGACAATCTTCTCCAGCCGCCTCCAGCCCCACCAGCTCTTTTTTTCCCCACCCCCTACCCCAGGGAGAATGACAAAGGAGCCAACAGACTGACCAGGGCTTAATGTAGCCGGAGTAATTAATAATTAATGCACACAGAGACAAGATCTGCCTTAGAGGGACGTGAGGAAGGGGAGGGAGTCTGAGAGGAGGGGGCCAGGGCACATGAAGAAGGACAGTTCCCCGGGCTGGGGCTGGGAATAGGGTGGGCTCTCGGGGCTACATGACACTGCCTAGGCACCCGGATGCTAGCTCACCTAGTCTCCTTGTCAGGCTCTGCAGTAAGACCAGAGGATGTGGCCCTGGGGACAGAATCCTGCCTTGGTTACTATAAGGAGAGGTGCTAGGGAGTCTGACGGAGAAGGTGCGGGGTTGCTCTGCTCAGGACTATGGGGCCTGAGCTGAGTGGAGCCTGTCCTGCCCATGAACGCGTTAGGTTGGGTGATCCTGGCCTGGTGGCACACAACGCGGGGGATGCGGAATCAGTGGACTTAGGGGCCCTTGGGGTAGGCTGCCCGCCTCACTGACTTGGGGACTCTGAAGGCCTGGGCTATGCTGTAGCCTTGCAGGCTGGCCCAGGCCAATCTCTCTGTCTCTCTGAGTCCAGTCCTGAGCCCAGGCACAGACATAAATTCATTCATTAACAAACATTCC
>PVIJ01015084.1:0-20000 GCA_004024925.1 Scalopus aquaticus
CACTTATAATCAAGGAAATGCAAATCAAAACCACTATGAGATACCACCTCACACCTGTGAGGATGGCACGCATTAAAAATACAGGCAACAACAAATGCTGGAAAGGATGTGGAGAAAAAGGAACTCTTCTACACTGCTGGTGGGAATGTGAACTGGTCCAACCACTATGGAAAGCTGTATGGCGATTCCTCAAACTGCTCAACATGGAGCTTCCATACAAGCCAGCAATCCCACTTTTGGGAATTTACCCAAAGGACACGAAAACACTAATCCGAAAGGATACATGCACCCGTATGTTCATTGCCGCACTGTTCACAATAGCAAAGGTATGGAAGCAACCCAGATGTCCAAAAATAGATGATTGGATCAAGAAGATGTGGTACATATACACAATGGAATACTATTCAGCATTCAAAGAAGATAAACACATGCAATTTGCAGTGACATGGATGAAATTAGAGGGGATCATACTCAGTGAAATAAGCCAGAAAGAAAGAGAAAAATATCGAATGGTTTCACTTATAACAGGACTATAAGGAAACCAAATAGGAAAGAGACACTCAGCGGGGGTTGGGGGGGTGGGGGGGAGGAGGGGGGAGGGGAGTAAAAGGGCACAAAATGGAATAGAAAAGAACACAAAGGACCATGGAGATGGATCACGGGTGAATTGGTGGTGGGCTACCCAAGGGGAATACAAAATGTAAAAGACATAAATAACAATAAAAATACATATTAAAAAAAATGAACATTTGAAGTCCTCACCCTCTGCCTCAATCCCTTCCATCACTGTGAAGCTCCCATTATATTTAGCTCCCATTACATATAACGGGATGGTTCCCATATTCCGTGCCTCCCTCACTGTCTCAGCTCCTTCTGGCAAGCCCCACCTCATCACACCCTCCAGTCACACCAACGGCTTGTATTATAGTTTCCTAAATGCATACTTTGGACAGGCTCTAGTTTTTACTGTCTTAAGATTTCTTCTCACTTCTAAGAACAGAATCCTCTTATGGGAGGAATTAGTTTATGTGGTTTGAAGATGGGTAGCTGATCTAGGACAAAAACATCTCAGCCTTCTGGGCACAGTGACTAATGTGGGAACATGGCCCAAACAGGGTCTGTTAGAATCTTCTCTGGGAATCCTGGCTGTAACTTAGGAAAGACTTCAACTCCTATTGACAGTGTTAAACTGAAAGGAAGTGAGTCTGGGGTTTTTGAAGAACAATTGACTTATTATGTGGACAGAACCTACCAACCTGAAAGCTGTAGAAAGAGACAGGACTTGGAATAAGATTAAGATCCTAAATCCAACCAAGCCTAAAGGTATTTCACTTGGCTTTTCAATTATGTAAATTTTATGAAGGTTTTTTTTTTTTTTTGCTAGCTAGTTTGAATATTGACAGTGTAAATGTAATGGAGTCAAACTGTCAGTACTCTTGTGTCTCTATGTCTGCCTGGTATTTCACCATGTCTAACCATTGTTTTATATTTTCTGTTGCAACTGTCAGTAATTTTTACCTCCCTGGTCTTGTTGGAAAATAAGGTAACTCATTTCAGAACTCCTATCAGATGTCGACTTTAAGTCTTTCTTTTCCTATTCTGATTTGATGATACCTCATCTCTATAGCGTATTCATACTGTGTCATAACTACCAATTCTCACAAGCAGATGTGATCATTTTGATGGCAGGATTACATGTCTAATAAATCTCTATATTCCCTTTCCCAGCATGTGGTTATAGACACCAGGCAGACATAGAGACAGAAGAGTACTGACAGTATGATTCCATTACTTAATAAAGATAAAAAACAGGCAAAGAATCAATATTGTGTAGGGATGTATACATAAGCAGTTAAACAATGAGGAAAAAAGAAAAAGTTTAGCTTAAAAGTAAGGACAGTGGTCATCTCTGGGAAGGAGAAGGAGACTGCAACAGAAAACATGTAGAAGATAGCTGAGATTCTGAAAATACTTTTCAATCTGAGTGATGGTTATACAATGTCCACTTGATTATATTTCTTTAAATTCTTTTTATCATATGTAGACCCTTTTATACATTTAGTATCATTCACTACAACAAAGTAAATGAATGAAGATTTTGGGGGCCTACCTTTTTTTTAGTTTCTAATTTTATTGCATTGGAGTCAGATAATATGTTATTAATTACGTCAGGTTTTTAGTATCTGTTAAAACTTCCTTTGTGGACTATTATATCGTCAATTTTGTTAATGTTCCATATGTACTTGAAAATAAAGCATATTCTTTAATTATTGGACACAGGGGTTTATATGCATACATTAAAGAAATGTTAATTGTGGTTCAATCATAGGTATTCAACTGTATACATCCTTGCTAATTTTTATCTGTTCCATCAGTTTCTTAGAGTAGTGTTAAAATTTCCTGTTATAATTGTCAGTTTGTCAGTTTTACCCACAATTCTGTGAATTTTGCTATGTAATTTTGTTTAATATAATATGCCCTATTAATTTTCCTCATAATTATGCAATTTTTAAATTTATGTTATTAAGAGCAGTCAGGTTCAGCATCAGTATCAATTCCTATTGAATTCTTTCTCTTGTCAGTAAATATTTACCTCCTTTAAATTTCAATATTTTTGCCTTGAAATCTCTTTCACTTGCTATTAATATTACTTTTTCTCCTATAATTTGGTTAGTATTTATGACATGTTTTCTTATTCATTTACTGTCAAACTTTCATCTGCATAATAATGTTTTAGTTATCATGTCTCATAAACAAAGTATAACTATTTTAAAATTTTTATCTGAAGACATCTCAAAATAAATGTGGTAAATCCATTTAAGTTTATGTTGATTACTAATAATCTTGGACTTTTTAATATCAGTTTTAAAAATGTTACCATTTTTCTTTGTTTCTTTTCCTTTTCTATATTCAGTTGGATTTATTGAATTATTTTTATTATCTTTTTTCTTCTCCCTAATGATTTGGATGTTCTTTTGTAAAGTCTAAATTTCGTATGTATATTTTAATTATTATTTATTTTTAAAAATGTATTTATTGTTTTTAAATATCATTATTTTAGATTCTTGCCAGTGTGTTGACAATATAATATTTCCCTTAGGTGTAATCACCACCACACTCCTACCACCAAAGTACCCATAGTCTTTCACCATCACCCACATGTTCTCCCCCACTATTTTCTTGTTTTCACTCCTCTCTCCCTCTGAAAGCCAAAGATCTATGGTCAGTTTGCAAGGGTTGGTTTGCTAAAGTGTCTTTTTCTCACCCTTTGTTTGATGTCTCTATTTTTCATATGTAAGTGACACCATCTGGTATTTATCTTGCTCCTTCTGACTTATTACACTTAGTATAATTCCTTCCAGCTCCATCCATTATGTGGAAATGGCATGAGTTTATCTTCTTTCATTGCTGAGTAGTATTTCACTGTGTGTGTGTGTGTGTGTGTGTGTGTGTGTGTGTGTGTGTGTGTGTACCACATCTTGATCCATTCATCTGTTTTTGGGCACTCAGATTGTTTCCATATCTTGGCTATCAGTAAATAGTGCTACTATAGGAGTGCAGGTTTTCTTTCAAATTAGTGTTTTTGGTATTTTGGGGTAGATACCTAGAAGTGGTATTGCTGGGTCATATGGTAGACCCATTTTTAGTCTTTTAAGAAACCTCCCAATGAGAATGTCCCATATCAAATGGACCAAAACAATTGCTGGCAAGGGTATAGAGAAAAAGGACCCCTCTTACATTATTTATAGGATTGTGAACTGGTGCATTCTCTATGGAAATATCTTTATTTACCTCCTACAATACAAAGTTCTTTAAATGTATTAACTCCAAACCCCTCTCCTATCTTCTTGCTATTGTTATAAAATATTTTTGTTTTAACCTGTTTTTCACTCCTTCCAAAGATTAGTTTTTATTTTGTGTGGTCAGTGCTTATTAGATTTATCAAATATTTTTCTGATTTATTTACTCCTCAAATAAATTAGTTGTAATTTCTTTCTTAGGAAGGTATACCCCAAATAATTATGAGTCATAAACTCAAATTTCTTCTGATATGGTTTATTGTCTTTACTCTGAATGCATTGCAATTGCTGGTTATTTTCCTTTAGTACTTGGAAGACTCTATTCCATTGTCTTCTGGAATCAGTTGGATGGCTGAGAAGTCTGCTGTTACATGACTATTCTTTTAAGTATTATGTTGTCACCAGTTGCTTTTCTCTTTTATTTAATGTTTTCATGTTTCTATGAATCGCATCTAGGTGTGGATTCATTTCATTTAAGCTTCTCAGGATTTAAAGGGATTTAATTAATAGAGGACTTATCTCTTTTTTCAGTTGCAAAAAATTCTGGGGCATTTTCTTTTCTAGTATGCTCTCCTCTATCTTTCTACTCTCTTCTTTGAGAATTGTCAGGAATCTTTGCATCATCTAATTTCTACTGATGCTCCTTCATGATGCCTCATTTCCTCGTGTGTTTGTAACTCTTTATTGAGCTCACTCTAGCAACAGTTTAATTTCTGTTGGAATCTTGTGTGTCATAGTTGTCAAAATATTCCTTCTAAGCAGTTTCATGGTTCCTGTTGTTGGCCCCTGAGGCCCATTTTATCCTCTCAACTTGTGGATCCTAAACCACACAGGTAGTTAATCTTTGGATTTCATGCCTGTTGCTCTATTCCCAAGGCCTCAACATTTCATGGGTGCTTTTTTCCCTCTCATCTACTACCCCAGGCGCACAGTATGCTTTCTTGTTTACACATTTGTTTTTCCTTATAAGTTTATAAGTTTAGTTTCTCTAGGTATATTTTCATATAGACAGTAACCTTTCTGTGCTCCCAACAATATACAAGAATGTAGCTCCAATGCTGTGCTTTTCATGGGTAGGAGGCTAAATTTCCTATCCCTGCTTGGTTATTAGAACCCCAGCCACCAGTGTTTGGGGCCTGTATTTGTGTTTGTACTTTTGATACCAATATCACCATTACCATCTTTACCACTGGACACTACAGAATCATTTCTTGTTACCATCCTAGTAATAAATTATACTGTTTCTGGTCCTGGAAGTTCCATTTTTAAAAAAATTAATGTAATATTGCATTAAACATCCCCATTCATTTTTATTATCTTTGTTTAGAGGTTTAGTGTAGTCTCTTAAATATACAAATGTTTTTTTTAAGTAGCCAACAATTGAATTTTTTACCATGTTTTTATAATTTTCTGTTGTTATCTGTCATTTCTTGCATCCCATTTGCCTTCCCTTTATGTGCACTTTTCTTCTGATTAAGGGGACAAATTTAGTAAGAAGCAATAGGACACATTAGTTCAGCTTTTGTGCATCTGTAAGTGGTTTTGTTTTATCTTTACTTTTAGATAATATATGATCAGGGTATAAAATCTTAGATTAGTTGTTGGTTTTCTCAGTACCTTGGAGATATTCTTTCATTTTCTTCTGGCATTTACCATTGCTGAAGAGGACCCTACTTTTGGTCTAATTTGATTTTTTGACAAATGGTTGACATGGTTGTTTCTTTGTTCTATAGCTTTTAAATGACCTCTTTACCTTTCATTTTCTGAAATTGTACTCTGATATGTTTAGATGTAAATCTATTGTTATTTTTCCAACTCAGTAGTCATGGGTTCTGGGCAGGTGGGCAGCCAACTAGGGGGCACTGGTGGGAGAAGTGGATCTTGACTAGCCCTAGTTCCACACAAGGGCTCCCAGGCAGGGCTCCTGAGTCAGCTCCTACCCTGTACCCTCCATCCCCTGTTTCAAGGCTTGCTCAGCACTGCCACTGCTGCAGTCTCAGTTAATGGCATCTTTCATTTCATTTAGAGCTTGATTTGTTTACAAACTAATAAATATGATTTATAAAATGTGCCCGTGGTTTGCTAATTACTGCACATATGGCGTTTTCATTTTGCAAAACTGGCATTTGCATTCTTTGTAGATTATGACTTTGTGTCCCCAGTGCTAATTAGTCTGATTAGGCAGATAACTTCCCTGTTACTAAACTGAGAGGCTGAAGGCTGTGGCATTGGGGGTGAATGGGCCAGGACTATGGCCAGACTTACAGAGAGGAAATCAGGAAGCTCCAGAACTTTGCTAAGGACCCTGGAATGTCAAGTAGCCCATTTTGTGTCCTTCCCCAAATCCAATTAAGCACAGTTCATTAGCACAAATTTCTTAATCAGATCTAATCATCCCACTGAATGCACAATTTCTGAATTGTCATAGAGCTGGGTCAGTCAGTGGAGGATCAAGAGACTGTCAGGACCTTTGACAGGCATGTGAAAGAACAGCAGGCTGACAGATCCCCTTCCCAGTGGTCAGTGAGAAGGACACACAGGGCTGGACTTGCCAACAACTAAGACTTTGATTGGTCAAAGAGGATCCCAAGCCACTAGACCAACTGATGAGCCTCAGCTAGGAAGTCTCCCAAGTGGTCTAGTTTAAAAGAGACATCCTCAGGTCCCAGAAGGGCCTTGGAAATAATGATTCTGAGTCTACTGAAGTGCTAGGTGGAAGTCTGAGAACCAGACACCAATATCTTGGAAGCACTTTCCAGCAGAGTAACTTGCCTTTGAATGGATCCATGTCAAGAGCAAAGGCAGCTATGTCTCGGGGTGTGGGCCTCTGATTCTCTGGGATGTGTTGTAACACTGAAGTTCTTGTAAAGTCAAAAGGATAAGAGAGAGTCTCATACAAATTACTTGTATTGGATCTCTCATGACCTTGGCAATTTAATTTGTGTTAGAAAACTAAGAAAAGGTGCCATTGCTTGTACCCTCAGCATCATAGAGCAATCTGTAACTGTTTCATTACTTCCCAGGGAGATGACATCCCTAAAGCATTCAGTATAAGATTTGGTACACATCTTTGGAGTGATCCTGTCAGACTTAGTTATGTTTTAAACATCACTTATCAAAGGACCCTGCCTCACTGATGAGTGTGCAATGGTATAATTGCAATAGAGGTACAGTGGAATCAGGTCTATGGGCTTTGGGTGAGGGAGACCATTGCTTCTAGAGACTCTGTGGGCACTCAATGGAGGCAGCGCTGGGTCCCAGCCTCCCCACCATTTCTCCCCTTGCCCCAAAATCAAACATTCTAAAAAATCTGGTCAAACCTTGTCTAACCACCTTTGTCCCTGGGAACACCCTACCCCTCTCCTCACGTGGTTGTCTCTTCCATCTGTCATGGCTCAGGAGGTCTTTCAACCCAAATTAGTTAAATAACATCTTTATGGTCCCCAAGCTTCTAAACTGTCCTATCACAACACTTAACACACTGAATTGAGATGTCTGTTTTCCTGTCTATCTTCTCACAGATCCATAAGGCAACTTTAGGGCAGAACTGTGGCTGCCTTATCCTCTGCTATAGCACTATAGCCGAATTATTGGACAGATGGAAGGATGAATGCATGGATGGCTATTTTCTATGGGTTCTGGAAACCATTTCCTTCTACACAGACCTTTCTCTCTGCTTGGCCATGGAGCTTGAAGAGGTTGGTGCAGGAGAGGGATTGGAATGGAGCTAGAGCAGAAGCATTAACTTGGGCCTGCTTACTTTTTCTTTGGGGCAGGGTGGGACAGGCAGGCTCACAGATTTAGCAAGGGAGGAGCCAGACTCCCAAGATCACCTGGGCCCAGACTGACCTTCTTCATGGAGTCAGGAAGCTGACTCATAGCTGTGCTTGGAGATTTGGGAAGTCTAAGGGAAGAGACCTGACCTTGGGAGGTGAAGACCTCAGATGTGGTTTTGTTCTATTCAGCAGGGTCATTCAAAGGCTACCCAGTTGAGTTTTCATTTTCTTCTCTATAATAGAGATCAACTAGTCATTCAGACTTCCTCCCTGAACAATAAGATAATTCAAAGAAGTAATCATAGACAGCAAGGGACCAGTGTGTGTGTGTTTGTGAACAAGCGTTTGTTTCGGGGAGAGAAGCTAATGTGGATCAGCTAGTCAAGGCCAGGCCTGTTGCTGGCCTTCAGAAGAGCAGTGATTTGCTCAGAGGTCAGTTCTTTGCTCAGGACTCGGTGGGCTGGGCCCCAGTCCTCCCCAATTCCCATTTGATGCAAGGGAGGCATTATAAAAGGATTGCTTTGGTCCAGCCATTTGAATTTCATAACCAGCTTCCTGGTGTAGGGATATCATTCTTTCTCTTTCTTCACAAGTCTTAATGCATTCTGCTTTAAAATTGTTTTGAAGTAATAAAGGGATTTTCACAGGCAGCAAATGAGTCTCTGGACAGACTTAATCTGAGGCCAAAAGCTAGAGATAGGGATTTACCTCCCATCACAGCTCCTTTCAAATGAGACAAAGTGGAAACTCACCTTCATTCTTGAAGGGGATCCACAGAGGGGCAGGAGAGAATGCCCCAGAAATCCCTGTTCCAGGGCCCACAGGCCTTGTTTATGAGCAAACCCTGGCCAGCAGCTCCACAAGCCTCATTTCAACCTGCCGCTGGGTACTACAGCCTCAGCCTGCCTCAGGGATATGTATCATGTGCTCCTAGCAGTTCTGACCCTAGCCTCTTCGCCACAGTCAATACTGGGGAAGAACATGAGGCTGAAAGTTATGGGCAGATGTTGAGGGGCCAGGGCAGAGGGACAGTCAGTTCAGACCTTCCCTCAAGCTCAGAGATACACATGCAACAACCTGCACACCTCCCCTTGGATGTCCCACAAGTGCCTCCGACTTACGGTAACCACAAACAGACTTATCACCAAACCCCAGATCATCTCCTTTTTCCCATCAGTAAGGTGGTATCAACCCCTTCCCAATCAGGGTCAGCTGGCATTCTGGAAGGGAATAGGATCAGGGATTCTCACTCCTGAGAGACTCTCCCATCTTTAGAGAGGGGCAGATGGGTGTGCTTGACCTGACCAGCAGTCACTCCCCAGTCCTCAGTAGGACACAAGGCTGATCCAAGGGCAGTTCTAGGGCATAGAAGGGTTCACAGACAACCCCTGTGGGGCCCAGCCGCCTCTGTCCTTCCCGTACCCTCCAGGGTCTTCCCAGAGGAACTCAAACAGTTTTCATGATTTTGGTGCACATTCCTTTGTACATCACCACTGGGCTCCTTCAGCTTATGTCAGATTGGCTGAGGTAATAGTGCACACTTCTTCACAAGCATTCTCATGCCTACCTATACATGGTGCATTCACACGCCAAATATGTGCACAGGTGCCCCATGACACCCCCAAACATGTAGCTGTCCCAGCACACACGCAGCTGGGCAGTTGTACATCCACATGTGTGCACAAAGGGAAACACAGGCTTCCACGCCTACTCTGTGGTGCATGTGTTAAAGGGCACAATACAGGCTGGTACATGGATGAAACTCCCAAATTTTTAGGAGCAACCTTGAGGTGAAAGGAAAAAGATAAAAGGAAACAATGATCCCACTTTTATGAGCAGGAGCCATAGCCCCAGTAGCCTCTGTTAGCTGCTCTCCTGTGGAATGTGGGCACACACTGCTCTGGGGGTTGGGCAAAGCTCCTGCCACTAGAGGCAGAGGGCTCCCTGCCCAGAGGTATACTGGGGCATCTTCTGTGTCTCAGCCCACTCTTCAGGTCTTTTAGATAGCTAGTGGACTGTGGGGGAAAGACTCGTGAGGTCCAATCCAGGTGCTTTTTCTAAAATCCCTCTTACAGGCTTTGTGACCTTGAGTTAGTCACTTCACTTCTCTGGGCATCAGCTTCCCCATCTGTAATATGGAGATAATACACCTATACACCTGCCTGTCTACCTCTAGGTATGAGATGAATCAACAACAGTGAAAGTTCTTCAAAGCCACAAAGCCTTGTATATATTTGGGGAGTTATTAATATGTTCTTCTGCCTCCAAAGCTGGCCTTCCCCGAGGAGGCGATGCAATGTTTTTGAACATGGAGCGAATTTCTAAACTGTGCCCTCCCCCTCTCCAGTATTTCTGCCTTGGGTTGTCAAAAATGGTAATCTTCTCTCAGGCCTGAAATTATGAGCCTGCTTTATTGGTCAAAGGCCATAATAATTTGAGCTCTTATTTTATAAACTCATTTCTGCCCAGTGATATCCTGATAGGAGCAAGAATAATAAATCACAAACATGTCCCCCAAGATTGCATTGTAAATGTCAAACTAGACAGGAAATTGTAATTAAAGAAAGGAAATTGCTACAAAGAAGCACTTGATTTTAAAATGAGCCAAGCATAGAATTTTCTAAGCATTTAATTATAGTCCAATTTCAACTGACTTGGCTTTTGCAGTCATATTTCTTATTATAACTCTTCTACATAATAACCCAATCTCCCTGCTCACATAGGTCCGGTCCGTCAGAGGGTGAGGACGCTGTAAGAACAGGGACTAGGAACTTTATAGGGATGGTAATCATGGTAGATGGGGGGAGGGGTGTGATGGACACAGGCTCAGGATTTTAAATCAACCACAGTCGAATTTCTAGTCAATAGGGGAGCAACCTAACACACCTGTGAGGAAGCCGGTTTGCCCTGATTTTAGCTCACTGAAATATCCACTCAGGCACTTCTGTCAGACGAAAAGAGGCACCAGTTTCCATGTTCTTCCCTCAGCCCCTCAAACATGCTTGGGAATGCACCCACCAACCCACCCACTCAACCCACCCACTTCCATGTCACACTTTACCCAGGTTGCACCTCTGACTGGGCACAGTCCAACATCCACATCTTGCCCTGGGGGCTGGGTCATTTTTATGCATGTTCACCTGGGTTTTCAGCCTCCAGAGGCTCTAGAGGCCGAGGAGCAGAGTGACTGAGAAGGTAGGAAGTGATGCCAGACAAGCCTGGATTCCAGTCCTAAGTTTGCAGCTTATTCTGAGTTGGGCCTAAGTCACACAGCCTCTGTTCATCTATAAAATGGGCATAATGGTGGTTTCCATCTTGTCCGGTTCATAGTTAACAGTCATAAATGGAAGTTGTTGTTATTATGGTCTGAGTCTGTGTTGTGCTAAAGAGGAAGATGGTAGGTTGACTGATGTGGGCAACCCAAGTAGGTGGGCCTGAGCCAGTGCAATTAGTGGTGGATGTGGGAAGTGGGGGTGATGAGGAATGACTAGGAGCACTTCATTGCTATCCCCACATGGTAAAGAATAATCAAACCACATCTTTGCTGAAAAAAGATGATCCCTAAAGTAATCTGCCCGCCAAATCTCCCCTGATCAGGTTTATAGGGCCCAGAAATCGGTTCAACTCCTGATCCACAGGGACTACTGCTCCCACCTGGATTCCCCATAGCCTTCTGCAGGTGTCACCTCTCCTACAGGAGAGGGCAGGGAGACTCAGAACCAGGGGTTCTTTCTGAGGTCAAGCTCTCTTCTTTAGATAATTCAACTGTGGCTACTGTTTGGGTGAAGTAACAACACCCAAAGAACAGGGCCCCAAGAAAAGCCCAAAGATGCTGTCTTGGAGCACTGTAAATGGGAGCCCAGAAGGTGTCCTGATCTGGTTGTGCTGATTTTGCATTGCACAGGAGTACTGTTTACACAGACCACAATATACTTGCCCTTCTTTGAACTGTGCAGTATATAACCTCAACAACAGAACATGGTAAAACATGGGCCCCACGCTAAGTTGGAGCTAGACAGTTAAGGAGGTTAGAGGCAGGTTGGAGGGAGATGCAGAATAATTTGAAGAGTAGGACTTGAAATGGAGCGAAGAGTCCAAGCTCCTGGAGATCTCAGCAGAAAACAGAAAAAGATTGTCCCTGGGAACTGCAAAAAATCATTTGCAATCACAAACTACATGGAAAGGGGTGGTTGATGAAATCTCTACTCTAGTTACCTCTCTCGGCTCCACAACTGTGTCTCATCCCAGTCCCCCGGGCAATGCGGAGCATGGTTTCTGTGAGTCAGGCCCCAGTCTGCCTTCCAACAGAGCACCCCCAACCTCCACCTGTGATGAGTCAAATTCAGGGTCCTGAGATGTGGCCCTCTGAGAGGACTGGCTCTAGCTGAGAGAACTGTAGACGGCTTCCTAGCAGAAGTTCCATCAGAGGTGGCCACAGAGAAAGCGTATAATAGGAGTTGGATAGGCACCACAGGGAAAAGGCGTTCCAAGGAGATGGAACAACCTGAGCAGACTTACAGGGGTCTAGAATACTTTCACTTACTCAAAAATATGTATTGTTACTACAAAGTGCCAGGCACTGTTCTGGGCACAATGAACAGGCAAAAATCCTGCCTCATGAAGTTTCCATTAGAGTGAGAAGAGAAAGACAACATAATAAACAAATTATATAAAATGTCAATTATATAAAATGTAACTGGTGAGGGACAGAGAGACTGATAAAATAAAGCAAGGAAGGACAATAGGGATTGTTGGGGAGAATGGCAATGCTTTAAAAAATGCTCAAGTATCATCCTGGGAAAGTGAATTTGAGCCAAGACTTGAAAGCAGTGGGGAAGCAAGTCAGGCAGACATGAAGAGCATTCCAAGAAGAGAGAGGAAGTGCAAAGGTCCTGAGATTTGGTATATACAAGGCGGGGCAGTGAAGGTCCTGTGGATTGAGGAGGGGCTTTTAGAGAGGAGCAGAGATTCACAGGGCCTTGTAGCTGATTGTAAGGACTCAAACTGACTAGGATCATTCTGACTATATCACTGAGAACAGACCAACAGATTCAAGGGCAGAAGTGGGCAGTGTCAGAGTTCAAATCTTGACTTAGCCATCTAGCTATGTAACCTCATCAAGTTAACTTTCTGAACCTCAATTTCTCAGCTGGGATTGATAATAGATTCAAGCTCATGGGATTGTCACAAGGCTTAAAGAGCTAAAATGCTTAAAGTAGTACCTGACTTACAGCAAGTGCTGCAGGAGCATTAGCCACTACTATTTTAAAGAGAAGAGACAGGCCAGATTTCGGATCACAAAGCTCATAGGCCGGAGTGAGGAGGTGGGCTCTGGAATGGGTCTGGAGGGAAGGAGAGCACCTGTGTGGTGGTCCCATGGAGAGGTGATGGTGACCTGCACTGAGAAGTTGGGGTAACTGGTGAGGGACAGAGAGACTGACAGGATTTGAGAGAAATATTTGAGCTAAACTTGATGATAGAGATGGGAGTTGAAGGAGAGGGTAGAACAAGGAGATGAGATCCTGTTCCCCGCTAATGGGGTTCTTGCAACGGCCTCATCACTCTCCTCCTGAGGTCCATTGCTCTCCTATGTGCCCAGGCGCCTTCCTCTGCTTAGACTGCCACCCCCTCCTATCCTGACAGGATCTAGTCAGACTATTTGGCTGGATTGTCAAGGCCCTTCCCACTCTGACCCTCACTAGTTCCATCTCTCACCGCCCCTCTAGGGCCCCTTGTGCTGGACCTCTAAGGTCCTGCCTCCTTCTGTCGGCCCCTCCATTCCAGCCTGGCTGCCTGACTGTCAGGGTCAACCCTGCAGGAAATGCATTCTTGCCAGCAGCTGGAGACTGCCTCATCTGGTGCCAGGGGTCCCCCATCAGGGCTGCAAGGGCTGCGGGTCCGCCTCAGTTAAGGGACTCTCCAGCCAGAATGGCTCCGTACTGATTTGCTACACCTGTGCATGGTGACCTCCCTGGCTGCATTTTGGGGGAATCCTGCCCCCAGGGCCTCTAACTGGCACAGCCAGGGCCTGCTTATGAAGAAGGCAGGTGTGGACTCAGGACTCTAGCCTGATGCCCCACACCTTGTGACCCTTTAGGCTGGGAGGGCCCAAAGGCTTCCCCTATGAAGACTGAGCAGCAGGGAAGTCCTCAAAAATACCAACAGAGATGCCATTTTAATGGGGGAATTTGAGATACTCTGAGGTGGCTGACCAGCAGAGGCAGCTAGCCTAGCCTGCCTCAGCCCAGTCACCCTGAGGCTACTCTTCCCTTGGTGTGAGGTCCTCCGGCTCCCACGATTGTGTTGTCCCACTGAGCCTCCAGCACATTCCAGCTAAGACATAGGCCATATCCCCGTGGATCTTCCTCACCTCCAAGCCCCCTGCCATCCCTACTGCTGCCCATGGAGACCTCTGTCGCCAGGCCAGGCCCACTACAACTCCTGCCTCAGAGGGCCCAGCTCCTTGCCCTACTTTCCCCAAATCCACCTTTCTAGCCTACTAGCACCCCCTCCTCAGGGAGTACCCTTTGCCCATCTCTGCCTCTCTTTGCTCCCTGCTCCCAGATCCACAACCTGGCAACACTGAATTCTCTTCCCTCCCCTCCCCTCCCCTTCCCTCCCCTCAGACCAAGTGGGCCTAGGCTTCAACCTTGAGCCCTGCCTGCCCTGAGGCCTTCTGCAGTTTCCTGTCATGCTTCCTCTAGACTGTAGACCTCCAGGTACAGGGATCACCTGCCTTTACCTTCTCTGTGTCCCATCCTGGGGCCTAATATTGTGGGAGCGTGAAGCAGGGACCTGACCCACATCCAGCTGTAGGATGAGGGTGCCATAATCTCTTGAGGCTTCAAACTCTGACCTGGGACATGACAGGAAAGGGGACTTCAGGCAATAGAAACTGATGACTGAGGATTTGGGGTTCAGCAGAGGCCCCTTGTGGTAAACAAAAAGGACCTTCAGCAAGGAGCCCCAACCCACATCTGAGGGAAAAGCAATGTCCATTAAGTCCATTAACTTGAACACTGAAATCAATGTTGCAGCCACCAGAAGTAATTAGCGTAATTCACATTTCAGATCAGGAGATTTTTGAAAACCAACTTTAATTACGTTGAAAAATGACAACTTCATTTTCCCTCCCTGGATAGGTTCCCCTGATGTTCCCCACACTTTCATTAAAAAGAGGACTGGTCACGGGTTTTTTTTTTTTTTTTAATGCCATTAAGTAAAAGCAGTACTTTGGCTATTTCAGAGCTAATAAATCAGTTCAGATGCCCACAACACAGTTCAAGTGGCTTTGAAATGTTCCCTTCCTTTGATCAGGACAGAGCCTGCAGCTTCAGCCTGAGAGAAACTAGTCAGGCAGAGCTCTCAGGCAGTAGGAGGTGTGCACCAAGATGATCGGCCCATTTTACAGATGAGTAAACTGAGGAATAGCCAAAGGAGTAGACCAGCTCAAGGTCACCTTGACCTGCCCCATGCTATCTATCAGGGATGCAGAGACGATCCTGTCATCAAAAAGTGGGGGAGATAGAGATAGACAGTGGAGGGGTTACCACAGATCAAGTTGGTGAGTCAGGAAAGAAAGAGGTGACATCAGATCTGAGTCTTGAAGGATCTCAGACTTAGCCTGGGGAAGCAGTGAAAGCTGCCATCCAGCTGTGGCCAAGGCCAGGCAAGGGCAGGCGATTCAGGAGTACCTCTGGACCTGGCTAGAGGATGCCCACTCAGGTTTTCACAGAAAATGACATCAGAGGGTGCCACCTTTCACCTCGCTATGTCTTCCCAGACAGGGGCCTCTCACATGCCTGTGTCATCAGGGTTCCCAACGAGTCAAAGATGGTAGCCAGGAAGCCACCGTGTCCCTCCTCGAGCCCATTCCATCGACACCCCATGCTTTGCTACCACCTCCCCAGAGTACTGCTCCCCCAGTGCTCTTTATTCATCTTTTTGTCCCCACTTTGACTTCTTCAGGTCTATCCCAGCCCAGCATCTTAATCTGATCACCCTTATTTTCAGCTTCCTTCAACTCAAGTCTGCAGCCTCTGGCCCCTCTGACAGATGCAGCTGAACCTCCCCCACCCATGACTTGGTCCCATGTGTTTGTTTAAGAGGCTGCTATGGTGCTAATTGCTGTGTTTATTCCTGCTCACCAAATGTGCTCTGTTTTGCAGGCATTTGCTTGAGTAGCTCTGGATGCTTGTTTTCCCTTCCCAGGGTGGGGTGGGGGCTAGGGAAAGAGAACTGCCTTTCTCAGCATTGCCTTTCAGGGATGGCAGCAGGAACCAGACTAGGGCCTGTCCCCTCGTCAGGAAGGGGTCCCGGACTGAGCCTCCTGGGTTAGGGGAATTTAGATTGGCTGCTGGAGGTCTGGGACAGCATTTCCCTCCATGGACTCATGTCTCTGTTTTCCCAGCGACCCCCATGGCCAGAAAAGCAAGTGCCAGCTCATTGGCTGTGCAGTCTGGCCTGGCCTGTTCACTAAGTAAAGGAACAACCTAGATGAGAATGTTGTGCTTCACTGGATCTCAGAAGATGAGGCAATAAATGTGAACCATCCCAGCCTCCAGGGATCCCCAAGAGGGCTGCTCAGTCAGGCAGGCCCTCACTCCCAGGACCCCCCTTCCTTCGCCAAGCTGCTCCATTGTGCGGGTGGCAGGCCAGGCTTGGGGTTGGAAGGGTCGTGCCTGCCAGGGTCTTCTCATCACAGCCACTTGCTGAAAGGCCCCACCCGGCTCCCCTGGGCCCCACCAGCCAGGCCAGGGTCAATGGGATTAAAGGCTCAATTCACGCCAGTCAGTTCTCTAGTAACACGATTTCATTAGAGGCAGGCAGGGAGGAGAATGGACGGAAACAGCTGGTGTATAAATTATAAAGTCTACTTTGTACTGAGTGAGCACACCTTTCCCCAGCCACATGACTAATTAATGTGGCGGGGAGTGGACTTGAAGTCAAATTGCCTTTCCCCCTCTCTCCTGGGGCTTGGTTAACAACAGGTCCCTGCAAAGCTGGGAGAAGGGAAGATTATGCAAAGCTATCATCATATGAAAATAGCGTATTAACATACTGCCTGTGAGCTGTGTCCAATCAGTTCCCTCCCAGTGGCGTGTGTACGAAACAATTAGAATGGCATTTCTACCACGCTTCTTTAATACATTTTGGCATTAATATAATCAAGGAGTGGGGGCCTAGACATCTTGCAGGCACAGTTTTCTGTAACACCCCTGGGATGGGGGTGGGGATTGGTGGGATCCTGGGGTGGGGGGTGGGAATGGGGTGCAGCTGCACTCCTCTGGACCGGAACCTCAGGCACAGTTCTCTGGAGTGATGCCCTGTCTCCACCACCACCCACAAGCCCTGTATGCCCGGGAGCAAAGGCTTCCTTCCCTGAGCACAGGCCCACAGGCCCCTGTGACTCCTCTACTCGCAATGGCAAGAAGTTCCAGAACTCAAATTATCCTTTAGAATCAGCAGTTATATCTTTAAATCCTCTGCTGAAATCCCCCAATGACTTCCTATCTCATGTCCAGGAAAATGCAGACTCCTAACCAGGACCGTGACCCCTGCCTACGTCTTCAGCTCACCCTGCCCACTGCGCCATCTTCAGCCACTCCCTCTTTCTGTTCCCCACACACCAACATCCTCCCTGTCACAGGGCCTTTGTACTCGCTCTTCCCTCTGCCGGGTGTGATGTTTCTTCTTGTCCCATAGGTCTCAGCAGCTCAGAGGCCTATTCCAACCATCCAATCTAAATCCATCCACCCCCATCATTCTCTACCTCTTTGTTCTGTGTCCTGCAAAGATTTTGTCCTGATGTCAGATTGTCTTGGTCCTGGCTTATGTCCTTTGTCCTGCTTCTCACTAGAATGGACGCTCCCAAGGCAGAGACCTTATCTGGCATGATCACTGCTGTATCTCCAGTGATAACTAGGACATGGGTACTTGGCAATATTGTTTGGACACGTGAATGAATGAATGAATGAATGAGTCACTCAAATCCTAATGTAGCATGGACTAGCCAAAGGAGCCCTGGAGGCCCCAGAGAAACATATAAATCCTGGTAGAAATGCTGGTTTTGCTGCCACCTCCCTATGTGGCCTTGAGCCACTCAGCTCCCTCTCTCACTAGCCAAGTCTTCATTCAGCACCTGCTAGTTGCCCAATCTTGAAGAACTGGGAGAAGCAGGAACCAGATGTGGTCCTTACCCTGAGGGACTTGAAGCCTAATTGGGGAAACAAGTCTAGAAGTGAGAAAAGACCAGCTCTCTAAGTCAGGTGCTGAGCTCAGGGTGTAGGAGGATGGGGAGGTGGGGGTGAGGGGCCTGGGCCAGTTCCACTCCTAATGTCTTACGGTCTCCCGCCAGCTGTGGGAACTCTCTGGACCTCTCTGTCCTTGGAGTTTATTGAGTCCCATTTTAGAGAAAAGCAAACTGAGGAGCGAGTGGGACAAAGCCTCACCTCAGCGTGAGTTAGTGGGAAGTCCAGGACCAGAGTCCAAACCAGGGTCTGTGGGTTTCAGTGGGATGCCAGACCCTCTGCCCCCTCTGCCCACCTGAATGGTTCCAGCTTCTCCACGGGCCCAAATGGCATCTGGCTCTTATCCCACAGCTCAGAGAAAGAGCCTGGAGCCCCGAGCTTGCTCCTCCTCCCCTTGCAACAGGTGGGGACCATATCTGAGTGAATGCATCTCCAGGCCAGGAGCTCCAGGGGCTTGGGTAAGAGTCATCTGGAAAGCGGCCTGTGTGCCCCGGATTTATATGAGCGAAGCCTATTTCTGTGGGAAAGACCCAGCACAGACAAGCCGAGCTCGGACCCTTTCTCCTTTTAACTACTCTGCCACATCTGGGAGTTTGCCTCACTGAAGCCCACCGTTCCTACCAGTGTCACCAACAAGTGCTTCCTGGGCATCCACCACATGCCAAGCACCAGGCTATGGGCCACAGATGCCCCGCTGAAAATAACATAGTGCGCCCCACAGAACTTACCCGTGATGGGAGAGGCAAACACACACGTGACCATTCCTAAATATTTGGACACTAAGCACGATAAATACATAACAGCAAGGTAACCAATAGGGAGGGCTTGTGGCTATGGTGACATGTGGGAAGAGACCTGGGGGAAGTGCTGAACTGAGGATTGAAGACACACATGTGAGAACATTTAGGCAGCCAGCACAGAAGGCCCAAAGGCCCTGCAGTAGGAGGGTGTCTGGCATAGTTGGGGAACAGCAAGGAGGCTTGTGTGTATCAGAGAATAGAAGGGAGACAAGTTTAGAGAGGCAGGTAGGGAGGTAGGGGGGCAAGGAGGGAGGGGGCAGATCATGTAAGGCCTAAAGGACCCCAGAAAGGACTTCAGGTTCCACCCCTTGAGACTGAGACACCATTTAGCAATGCCATGATCTGGTAAATATTTTCAAAGCTTGCTGGCTGTAGGAGCAACCGAAGGGCAGACGGCCAGGAGGCTACTGCAATGATCCAGGCAAGAAAAGGAGGAGCATTAGATCAGGACATGGGTGATGGGAAGCAACTGGTTTCGGCATGTATTTTGAAGGTATGATGCGCTTTTGAATTGGACATGGTGAGAGAGAGCATGACAGTGAGAGAAACTCTGAAGATCCTGAAGGTCAAGTTCCCCTTTGGAGTGAGTGAGGCTCCTTCCACCTGATGCCTGTGAGGCTAGCAGTGTACTTCCTTGGGCCTTGGCCCTTCCACCACCCATGGATTCTGGGCCCATGTTGTTGAGCTGCCCGAGGCACACCGAGTCTAAAAGGCCTCTTCAGGATACAAACCCAAATCTCCTGGCTGAATCCATTCTCTCAGGGGTAGCCCCATCTTCCCAAAGCTGAGGCTGATTTCATTCTGTAAACCTCAGCCCTTGTTCCCCTATGGCCCTGTCCTCCCCTTAGAGGCACAGAGGCTGAGGGGGCTACCTCCTGTCAGGACTAGTGGTTTCCCAGAGTTGAGGCACACATATAGCTCCACTCCCCCTGAATAGGGGCGTCCCTACCAGGCAAAGAAGCACAGCCAGGGTTGAACCCCAAGTGTCTGGGCCACAGACATTGCTCTGCCCTTCAGCTAGATGCCTGACCCTGATGCCTTACAGGCACCCAAGTGTCCCTTTGGTAGATCCTGCGTGCACTGCCTATGGCCCAATACCCTGGGAAAAAGCAGCTGCCCCCAGCACAACGCACATGCCACAGCAGACTCATGACAGCAACAGCCCGTGCTTACGGAGAGAAATTTCCTTGACACTATTAACGCACACACTCTTCACAGCTGTAACTGTCCCCATTTCACAGAGGAGGAAACTAGAGGAGATGGGCCCAGGGGAGCCAAGCAGCTGCCCAAGGGTGGAGGAGAAAGCCAGGATTCGAGCCGAGACCGGCTGGTTTGGGCCCATCACTGCTAATGGGTGCGGCGCAAGGCCCGCCA
>PVIJ01015084.1:25000-37871 GCA_004024925.1 Scalopus aquaticus
TGAGGGGTGGGGTCCTGCCAGAGGCCTTGCAGTTGGAGTTTGGGCTAAAATGGCCATGGAGATGGTTAGGATTAATGCCTGACAGGACTCACACCCGGGAGTTCCTAATATTAGGCAGCCTTAGAGGCATCAGCCTATCCTAATGCCCCTGACCTTGACTTCTGCTTCAGCTGTGCCTTCAGCCAAAAGGAAAGGGCCCAGAGTGCTTCTCCATACCCTTTCTCCCATCTCTGCCAGAGTCAGGGCTATATGTGAGCATCACTCAATTTCTTGAAGTAAGGAGAAAGCAGGGGGGTAGAATAAGGCTCAGCAATGGCTCCAGGCCAAGGGCAGTGGTTCCATCCTGGGTGACTTCTCAGGAACCAGTGACTCCTGGCAGAGCCTGGAATCAGAAACTTGGAACTGGAAGAAATCATGGAGACTATTTATTGATGGGAAATAAGATCAGTGTTTTAGAGAAGAGGTAAAGCTACTGCACAAAAGAGACCTAAAAAACTAATGGCTTGAATAAGAAGGAGCTTCATTTCTTTCATAGCAGGAGATAAAAAGCCTATGTTGGCAGGACTGCTCCACAAGATCATTCAGGGACTCAGCTTCTTTCTCTGTTGTTTCCTTGCCTCCCTTGGGATGAGGATCTCATTGCCATAGTCAGAGCTAGAGGCTAGAATGTCCATATTCTACTTTGTGGGACGAGGGAGAGCCAAAAAGTCTGGACAAGCAGCTTCCTTATAAGCAAGGGAGGCAAGAGGAGTTTATATCTTGCCTACAGATGAGAAGAGTAACCATCTACACCTATGTTCAAGGGAGACTGGGAAGAGAACCCCCAAGTGGGCAGCCTGTGTCCAAAGGGAGAGGATAGGCTGGGACAGCACTGGCGGTCTGCCGCACTCAGTACAGTGCAAGAGTGGAGTCAGAGTCAGAGTCAGCGTTCAGGGCCCAGCAGTCCCAGCGACTGCGATTGGCCCCAGGGCTGCACTGCAGGCTCTGCGGGTTTGCATCAGCAGCCTCTGCCCAGGCCCGGGTCCTCCAGGCTTGGGTGGCTTGGCTAGGCTTGCACACATCTACTGCAGGCCCGAATGCTGGCTGATGACCTCCAGCTTTGACAAGACTCAAGTATTTCTATGACTCACATAAGGGGTGGCCTGAGTGCAGAGCCCCAGCCTGGTTTGGGGCAGCTCAGGCAGGTTCTGGGTGGCAGCTTCCACGGAGAAATCTGTCCTTCCAAGGGGACTCATTTTTCCTCTAAATCTCTACCTTTCAGAAGCCAGCAGGACCTCCCAGATTGGAAGGGAGGCCCTGGATGAGGAAGAACCCCTTTGGCTTCTTGGATCTGGGCATGCGTGGGGCAGGAGGACCCTAACTGAGACTGGGGGAGGCAGGAGTGCTGCCCCAACAGCTCCACCCACCTTGGCCCCTGCCTGCAGCACTCAGGACTGCTTCTGAGATGCGTGTGCTGTTGTGACATGCGGTTGTAGCTCCAAGGGGACCACCTGCATGTGGGTGTGTTCACTTGGGGAGTTTGTCGGGAAACAGTCTGTTCTCAGGGTGAGTCATGGTGCTCAGCCCCACGGGCCAGTCAGTTGGAGTCTATGAAGCTCTGGAACCAGCATCAGCCTCAGGAGCACGTGAGAACACCTGGCCTCCGAGACCCAGCCCAGGATCACTCCAGGTCTCCAGTCCTCAGTGGACAAGTGATTAGATCAGTGGGCAGGACAGAGAACAGATAGCCCCTAATAATGCAGGGGGTTCAGGTTGAGATTGGGCAGCTGCCGTTCAGGTGAGGCTGGGGTTTGGCTGCTGGGGTGTTTATAGCTCCAGAGGAGACCATGGGGTTCTGAGACCCTCCTTGGTGGGGATCTTTGAGGGGTGAGGGCTGCAGAAGTGAAGTTGCTTAGAGATCTGGAGAGTCCTTTACTCTCGCTGTGACCCGCACTAGCTGACTGGGGGAGACTGCAAACTCAGTAACACGCTAGCGGGCTTTTTCAGAACCGATTCTCAGAAAAAGCTAGTTGGCTGGTGAACCAAGAGACTGGAGGGAAATATTTGAGCCAGGAAAATTCTCCCAACTTGGGATAGGGTGGTGGCTATGAGGAGACCAGTAGTAAGTTCAGAATCTCAGAGTTGGGTTAGACCTTGTCCAAACACTTACAGCTTAATAATTTTTCTTTCATCCCTGTCACACAAATAATTATACAAATAACTATGTCATTAACTAGATTTGTGATAAGAACTATGGAGGAAAAGCACGGAGGGCTGTGTAGACGGTGACAGGGAGGTCTCACGTCGTCACCCTGATGAAGGAAGTGACATTAAATCCCAGAGCCAGAGAGTGAGTAGGAGATGGTTGAACAAAGAAAAGAGGGAGAACATTCCATGCTGGCCCTGAGGCAGGTGGTGATGCACACAGTGACCAAGGCAAGACACTGTGGCAGGGCACCAAGCGTGGGTGTCGGTGGTGGGAGATGCCTCTGGACACCTGCGGGTGCAGGGCCAAGGCTGGGCAAAGGGGGGGGGCTTTCATGAAGACTAACAGAAAACATCACAGGCCTGAGGGGCGGTTGACAAAATCTGATTTACTTTTTAAAAACAAATCAGTTGCTGCTGGCGCATGGAGACTAGATCAGTGGGCCTCAGGGTGGATGCAGGGACACCAATAAGAAGCTCTTGCTGAAGTGTGCAAAAGATAATGGTCACTCAGACTAAGGCAGTGACTGTGTGACCAGAGGGAGTATCAAAAATGACTCCCTGATTTTTTTCTAAATTTTTTTAATTACAAATAGTTTTTTCCCTGTAGGTAATGAAAAGGTTCTGAAAGCCTATCATCATAAAGAAAGGCAGGACTTTCCCTTAACTCCCACATTCCATTCTCACCTGCTGAGGGTGCCATGCTGACACTCTGAGACCAGGTGGCCTTGCACCTTTATCTTTAGTTTGTGTCCTTGTAAACAGAGTTTCTTTTAAAGGGGGTAATGTTACCTGCTACTCTGCAGCCTGCTTTTTTCATTTAACAGTACATCACGGACATCCTTTGCAATTCTGTAGCTGTAAAATCTTTTTAACAGCTGCATGCTATTCTACAGATTGATGCTACAGTTTATTTGATCATTGCTTCATACTTAAATAATTTCCCATCTTCTGTCACACAATGCTGAAATTAGAGGATTATCTTAGTATACAGATGATTTTCTACCGTAGCATATATTCCCACACAGGGGATTTCAAAAGACATGGGCATTTTTAAGATTAGCGGCTAGTGCCAGGTTACTTACCTCAAGTTGTGACAGATAGTGCCACATTACTTGCGCAGGAACAAGCAAGAATACCTATTTTCTCAATGTTTTTAGCAGATGCAAACATTTTTCTCTTTTAAAAAAAGTTTGGCAGTCTTTTAAAGTAATGAAAACTTAATTTGCTTTTATTTACTTTTTCTCAACTGATAATGAGGGTGAGCACTTCATTGGACATTTAAGTCTTTTTCTCTTGGACACTTGGCTTTACAATTTATAGAAATCCTTGTATATACAGCATATTTTACCTTTTACTGTTAGGTGTTTTGCAGTAAATCATTTGTGTTTTTCCTTTGTTAATGGTATCTTTTCCTACCAACGTTTAGAAAATCTCATCTAATACCTGAGTCTTTTCATTTGTTACTCTTGCAGATATCTTCACCAAATTTACTTTTGTTACTACTAGTATAATTAATTTAATTGTCTCTGAGTTTACTTCAAGTATTTTCATGGCTTCATTTTTATATTAAAAACTCTAACCCATTTAACACAATACTTATTTCATCTTTTTTTGGTCGTGGGGCTTGGGCTAAGGGTTCTATTTGTCTCATCCAGATGGAGAGCCAATTGTGGCAACACCATTTAAAAGAAACAGCTTTATTGAGATATAATTCACAAGCCATACATTCCACCCATTTAAAGCATATAATTCAATGTATTTTAGTATACTCACAGGTAAATGAATTACCACAGTTTTATCACCTCACCAAAAAAATAACAAACATCCACACCCTTTAGCTGTCACCCACAGCCCCTGACAACCTTTGCCTTTGTCTCAATAGACTTGTCTATTCTTAACATTTCATATAAATGGCATCATCTCATAAGTGGCCTTTTCTGACTGCCTTCTTTCACTCAACATGATGTTTCAAAGCTCACCCACTTTGACATGTGCCAGTACTTCCTGCATTTCTATGATGGAATAAAATCCATAGTCTGTTGATGAACATTTGGTTTTTTCCCAACTTTCGACTCTTACGAATAATGCTGCTTTAAGCATTAGTGTACAAATTTTTTTGTGGACATGCTTTCAGTTCTTTTAGATATGTATCTATGAGTTTAACTGATGTGTTATATGATGAGTCTATGTTTAACTTTTGAAGAACTATCAGGTTGTTTTCCAAAGTGACTGCACCATTTCATATGTCCACCAGTAATGGATGAGGGTTCTGATTTGTTATCTGACTTTGATTCTAGCTTCCAAATGGATGTGAAGTGGTATCATATTGTGGTTTAATATGCATTTCCAATGATGTTGAACATCATTTCAGGTGCTTGTTGGCTTATTTGTATAGCTTGTTCAGAGAAACATCTATTGAGGTGGTAGTAACATTTATTAATTTTCTCTTATGGATTGAGATGCAAATTTCATCACATATTAAATTCTTTTCTATATTTGGATCTATTTAGTGACTTTCTATCACTCTGACCTATTTATCTCTCCCTGGCTAATACCATACTGCCCAGATTATGGTGGGTTTGTAGTATATTTTATTATTGAGTAACACCAGTTCTCTTCAACTAGTCTTCCTTTTCAAGTTTTTTTTACCTAGCCTCAGATATTTATTTTTCAAGTTTACTTCAAATTAATTTTTTCAGTTCTAAAATGCTTTCTGTTTGATATTCTAATAGAAATCACATTAAATCTATATATAAATTTTGAAAAGATCAACTTTTATGAGAAATAAGTCTTTCCTTTGGTATATTGCTGTCTTTCACGGATGTCCACATCTTGTTATATGTCCTTCAATATGATTTCATGACTTTCTTCAAAGTAAAGAAGACATTTACCTTTGTGATGGCTTTTTAAAAATTATTCCTGGGTAGTTTTTAGTTTTGCCATTATTACAAATAATTTATTTCTTCATTTCCATTTCTAATATGTCATTGTCCTAAAAAAAAAACTTTAAATTTCTATTTAGCTTGTATTTAGCTACCTTCCCAAGTACTTAATCCTAGTAGCTTTCAAACTACTGTCAGATTTTCCTAGTATAATGACATCATATGTAGACACATTTTTATCCTTTTAACCAGATATTTGTTATGATAAGTTCATTTCCTTATCTTACTGAATTAGTTAAAATCTCCAAAAATGTTGAATAGTAGTGATGATAATGAGCACCTTGTCTTGGTCTCAATTTCTGGAAATAGTTTCTGAATGTCATTATTTATATATTTGCTATTGGGTTTTGGTAAACAATCCTTATGAAATTGAAGTAGTTTTCTTCTATTTTTGTTTTGTTTAATATTTTATTAGCAATATTTGCTGAAGTTTATCAAATGATTTTGGCATCTTTTCCTATAATTATATTTTGTTCCCTTTATTTGTGGATGAACTGACTTATATTGATAGATTTTTGATGCAGAATCATGTTTGTGGTATTAAAGTAAACCTCCTTTTTGTGTTGTGTGTTCTTTTGATACTTTTCCCATATGCAGTTAGCTAATATTTATTTCAGATTTTGCACTCATTCAAACTGTCCTGTGAGTTATTTATTTCTTTTTTAATTCACTTTTTATGGGTTTGGTGTTAAGAAAATGCTACCTCATAAAACACACCAAGAAAATTTCCAACTTTTTCTTGACTAGAATAGTTTTTAAAAACACTAAAAATCATCTGTTTTTAAAAGGCTATATGAGATTCATCTTCAATATAATCTGTGACTTGTGATTTTTTTATTTTATTCTTAAGTATAGTAAAATACATAAAACTCAACATCACAACCATCTTTTAGTATATAGTTCAGTAGTGTTAAGTACATTCACATTGTTGTGCAACTAATCTCCAGAACTTTTTTCATCTTGCAAAACCAAAACTCTATTTTCCCCTACCTCTAATCCCTGGCATTTTACTTTCTGTCTCTATGAATTTAACTACTTAAACTCCATATTTTTTTGTGATTGGCTTATTTCATTTAATATACTGTGACAACTTTCAGAGCCTAATAATATTCCATTGTGTGTATATTTATTTATCCACTGCAGACACTTGAGTTGCTTTTACCTTTTGGTTATTGTAAATAACACTGCTGTGAATAGGGATATACAAATATTTCACCAAGACCTTGCTTTCAATTCTTTGGACATACAGGTATGGAAGGGAGACTGCTGGATCATATGGTAGCATGTAATATTTGAATGGCAGAATTTTCATTTCTTTCTAAATCTCTTTGGTTCATTGGCCTATTGAGAATTTCAACTCAATTATTTTTGTGCTCAATTTTTAATAATTTTGTACTTTGATGGGAAAACATCTATTTCCTCTAAGTTTTCATGGGTTTACTCATATTATTTTTAGAGTTATTTAGCTTTTCTGGACCTGTGATATATCTGTTTTCATATATCAGATATTGTATATTTTTGCTCTCTTTTTTCCTTTAACCAGGTTTGTTTGAAGAGTTCATCTATTTTTTTAGTTTCTTAAAAGAATCAGGCTTGGATTTTAATTTTTGTCCTTTAATTATTTTTTCTATTATTTATTTACTTTCTATTTCATTAATTTCTGATTTAACAATTTCTTTCAAGTTCCTTTTGATTTAGTTGTTCCTTTTCTAATTTATTAGTTTAAAAATCTAGTTCATTTATTTCCAGTCTTTTTTTTTTTTTAATGTTAAAATCATTTGAGGCTGTATTTTTTCCTCTGGGTACAGATATGTCCTAATAATAATGGTTTCTATATGGTACAGAGTGTTCTCCTTTTCATTATTAGATGATTTGCAAATCCAGTTTTGATCTTACTTTTGATCCAGTAATAATTTAAGAGATTGCATCCTAATTTCCAAGCAGTTTATGCTTTTGACCTTGAAATTAGTTTTGGTTGACATTGCTATTCCCATTCACTCACTGCTTTTGGTTGGTATATCTTTGCCTATTGATATTTTCAGCCTTCTTTGTCATCTTACTTAAAGTATTTCTTGTAAACAGCATTTGGTTGTATTTTTATTTTTTGACTTATTCAAACAATATGTTTTTTGATAGGGAAATTCAGTCTTTTCACATTTGGTGAAATATATTGATATAATTTGTTTTACCTTCCCCATCTTACTTTATATATTTATTGCTTCTTCTGTTTCCTTTCTTTCTTTCTTTTTTTTTTTTTTCTTTTTCTGGCTTGGTTGAAATGCTGCTTTATGTCCAGGTTTCTGTTATTAAGGAACTGAATGGCTGATTTACTATGTACAGATGAAGGAAAGATTTGGGAAGAAAATCAAGAGTTCAATTTGGATTTTAAAATTAAGATGCCATTAAGACATCCAAGTGGAGAGGTCAAGTGGGTATTTGGAAATAGTGGTGTAGCACTCAAAGGAGAGGTCCTGGGAGAGGGTCATACACGCCAGCAGTCATGGACAGTATCCCAGGGAAAAGCGTTTCAAGAAGGATGTAGGACCTATCCAATGAAGGGTCATGAGCTAAAGGTGGGATGAAAGAGTAGTTGCTGGCAATATGTGAAGACTAAAGGGAACATCCATGAAGGCTGGAGGAAAACACATAGTATGTGCAATCTAGGCAAGAAACATGCTCAAGAAGGAAAGAATTAAATGCATTAAATGTTGAGAGGTCAGGTAAAGTGAGGCCTGAGAATAATTCTTCATCAAAGTCACTGGTGACCTTGGCAAACCTGTAGAGGCTGAAGTCAGCTAGGAACTAGCACCAGGGGAGAGGATGGGAGGTGAGGAAGCATAACAATAAAGGGGGGTAGACTGTAAAGTACCTCAAGGTAGACATGCAACCTGGAGAATCACTTACTTTGCTTGTTTTGGGTGAGACGCTTGAGTCTGTCTGCCAGCTGTGGTGAAAGATCCTCCAGATGGAAGGGGAGAGGAAGAACAATGGAACACTTTGACAGGTGGTAGCAGTGGGCTGGAGCATATGCTGAGGGAAGAGTGGGGATAAGAGGAAGGCCACGTTCTCCAGTGCTTCGGGAGGGAAGGGGAATGTGACCAGGTGCCTGTTGCAGATGCCGAAGATGAAGGTAGGAGTGAGACCTGGAGGCAGCAGGAGGAGGGCCTTCCGGTCTGATGTCTCCTCTCATCTCAGTAGGGTAAGAGGTTACATCTGCTGAGACTGAAATGGGACAGGGGGACCAGATGGTTGGGGAGAAAGAGGAGAATGACACAGAAGTTCAGGAGCATGGGAGAGCAGGCTTGGCTTCCGGAGGCAAAGTCTTCCGTCTGCCTGATGCTGATGTAGTGCCCTTTGCATCCCCTGCTGGCTTCTCTGCCACCCAAGCAAAACTGGCAGTGGGGGATGCTCCTATACTGTGTCAGCCCATTCTTGTTCATACAGCCTTTCACTATGCCTGTCACATAGCTAAGGCAGGTTGGAACACTAAGTCCATACAATATCAAGGACAAGGTTTCACACATTTACAATTATTAGTCCAAAATTCTGATGTTCTGATTCTCCTCTTTAGGATCTTCCTCTCCAAAAAGTTGTGAGAACTTCTAGGAATGCTTACATGTGCAGCCCAAGTACCCTCTGGATACCACCAAGTTCTGAGTTCTCACTAACAACTCCAGGGTGGAGAGGTGGAGTTGATGGACTAGGCGTATAGATGCCTCCACATGATTAGGGCTGTTACCTGATGCTCTTTCATCTTATGCATGCCTTGTATGTGCAGCTGTCTATCCCACCAAGCTGCTGATCCTGGCTGCTCTTATGCTTCTTGAGCACTAGAAGCAGGGAGTTATCCTTCTCTTCTAGCGACCAGCTCTTTCAGAGGAGGGACCCTCTACAGCAAACCTGCAGACCTGGTTCCTCATTTGCACCATGGTCCTCTTCTTCTTGGGACACTGGTCAAGGGGGAGACAGGTCCAGCTTTGCACTCTACCTGGACCCTCCAACTCCAGGCCTTGCTGCTCAGTCTAGTCTCCCCCACCAACCCCCACACCCAAAAGATCTCCTTGCAGGAACCTTACTGTTTTCCTCCCATCATGGCCCTTTTTGGGAACCTGGGTCTTATAACATATTTGCTCATTTCTAAACTCAGCTGTGGACTGAGTTCAGTGTCTTTCACCAGGGGGTGGGGTCTCATATACATTTAGAGATGGGTCTGGGCATTCGTTCTAGTATTCCTGACCACTCTGTGATGGAAAATTCTCTGTGCTTTCTCCTTCTCTCTGAAAATCAGGAGGCTGGTCACTAAGAGTTCACATAGGCCACTGGGATAATTGAAGGTGGGGCAGGGGAGAATGGGCTGTCTCTCCTCAGGCTGGTCTCTCCGAGTGTGAATTCTGGCCTAGCAGAGATACCCAGTTGTGGGACCATCCCAGTTCACATGGTGCCTTTATGCAAATTAGAAAATTTGCATAAATTTTCTAATTTATGGAGGGGGTGTACAGCTCATGCCATGCACATGGCTTAAAGAGGAAAGAGAGGGCAGAATTTCAGCCCCCTCCTGTCCTGTTAGTCAAATGCAGAGAACAGTATATCAATCTAGGCAGTGGCTGTGCCTCACTCTACGAGAAATAAACAGCACGGAAATCCAAATATCGGACCTCCAGAGGTAGCAACTGCATTCTGGTTCCACACTATCCAAGAGCCTGAGAAAAACAGATGATGCCCAAAGTTCTCTTCTTTTGAGCCTCCATTTTTATATCTAAATGCTAGAAAAGCAGAGTTCCTTTCCTTACATCTACAGCTCTCATTTTCCCCAGTGAGCCAAAATAGACTCTTGATACCATATCTGTCCTCCCACTGCAGAGGAGTACTGAAACCCTGCCCTCAGGGGCTGATCTTATTGCCTAGGTCTCAAAAGAAAAATCCACACACCACTTAGTAACCCAGCCTTCAAACAGAAACACCCACTTCGAGGAACATGGGAGAGCTCTTTCCTTAGAGCACTTTGAGAGGTGGGGAAGGACTTTCTAAGCAGAGAAGTGAGAAAAGTCAATTCACTTACAGTAAAATGGTCCAGAGGGGCAGGAGTATAAGACTGTTGTTGGAAATTAATAGAGGGGTACTAGTGGTTGCAAAGGCTTCCCCAGATCCTGAAATGATGGGATAAGTAGTTGGAGTTTTGTCTGGAGGACAATGGGGAGCCATGGAAGAGTTTTGAGTAGAAGAGTAACAGGTTCAGATCTTGGCATCGGGAAGATGACTTTAGTCCTTGTGCAGGATTATGAGGAGAAGGAGGACACCCAGGTACAGTGTGGCTTTATCCAGTGTTAGCAAGAGATTGAAAGCAACAGATTTGGGAGAGGATTCTGAAGAGCACTTTCCCTGAACTGGACTGAATATAATTTCACAAACTTCCCCAGATACTGTGTGGGTCCTGGTGCCAGGATGGAGGGAGGCAGAAGGAATCAGAACCGACAACTCCCCCACCCTCTTCTTCCTCCCAGACTTTTCTCCACCCCTCAATCAAAATGCATTTTGATAAGTGGGGGCTTGGGGACAGCATAAGGGTGACAAACTGTGCCTCCCCCACCAATTAAATTTTTTTAAAAAGCTGCTTTGGAAAGGAGCGAATATTAGTTTCCTGATTTATAAAGCCAAATGGATTAAGCTCATTCACTGCCTCAGGAAACAAAAAGGAAATCTTCAATACCTCTGTGCACATTGAGAACAGGAACAATACCAGTCTTTAGAAAGCAGAAACCTAATTTGGGGGAATCAATTACCCTCTGTGTCCCTGCCTCTGTGGGCTCTCTCACTAGCTCTCTCAATAGAGATTCCCTGGGAGGTAAAATTTGGAGAAGTTGGTCAACCATAGGCACATACTCAGTTCAGCTCTCAGACAGAAGAGGAAGAACTTAGCCATAGGGCTGGTGGAGTTGGGCAGGCATGTGCTAGGCAGGGTGTCAGGCACCTCTGGAAACAGGGCAGGCAGGGGTGGAGTGGGTGAGTGCTTTGGGAGAAAGGTGGAGAGGGGGCAATATTGGGATGGGCCAAGAAAGGGAGAGATGGGAAACTGAGGTTTAAAATTGGGGTGGGAGATATGGAGGGGGGGGGGAGCATTTGTGCCATGCACAAACAGGTGGTAGTGGTGGGGGGATACTGTATTCTAGCCTGGCTCCAGGTCACCACCTGCCTCCCGTTCTATGACTGTTTCTGAGGTCTGCTTGTTTCCCCGCGGATTTGAACATGCAGCAGGAAATAGCCCAGCAATTGCGGGGGAGGGAGGGAGAGGCAAGGGGATGGGGGCACCTGCCACAGTAGCCATGGAGTCACATTCACAAAGTCACACAGAAACACCAGCCCAACCTGGTACACATTCCCGTGCTGGGTCTCAAACCCTGACCCTTATCCCTGGGTCCACATCCCCGTCTATCACAATCACATGCAGGCCCCCCCTCCCCCCGCCACCCCACAAGGGCACCGTCACAGACTGAAAAGGACAACCACACACATTCCGCCGCCACCCCCCTTCCCAGTCTCATCTTAAGTTCACACAGTGGCACCCCGCACAGCCCTCATTCTGGCATGCGGACGCGCACACGCACGCACGCACGCACACACGCACACGCACACACTCTGGCTGTGCTTTTGTGTTTTGTCAGAATTAATGAGAAAAGTTCCCGTGCCCTGCGGGTAATTAGTGTCCTTGGAGTTAAATAAGCTAATGGCGGGCACCTCTGGCCCAAGCAATTATGTTTGTGTATTGAATAATTGATTCAAAGGGGGGAAGGGCCGCTAATCAGATCTGAGCATAATGAATTGATTTAATTAACAGGGGAATCTGAGGGGCCCTGGGAAAGGCAGGCTTCCCTGGCTGCGGCGAGCGCGGAGAGAGACGGGGCGCTGCGCGGCGGCTCCGGCTCGGGCCCGGCCCGGGGAGCGGAGGTTCGCACAGCTCGGGGGATTCCGGCCCGGCCGACGCGCCCCCGCCCCCTCCCGCGCGTCGCGCCCGCCCTCCCGCGCTCCCTGCCCGTGGGGCTGAGCTCCCGGCGCTGGTCGCTCTCGGCCGCCGCTGGCGGGGCGCGGAGCCCGCGCAGGGCGGGCAGAAGCGCAAGCGGGCGGCCGCGGAGTCCGAGCCCCGTGCCCCTCCGCGTCTTCGGCCGGCGCCGGGCTGGAGCGGCCGGGGGACCATGGTGGTGGATCAGGAGGACGGTAGGTGCCCGGTGCGCGACGCCCGAGTTCGGGGACGCTCGGGGCGGGCGGTGCAGGGCGGCGGTGGCGGCACGGACCGAGCCGAGAACACCCGGCTCCCGCCGGCTGCGGCCCCCGCGCCGGCCCCTGCCGCCTCGCGCCGCTGGGAGGCTTCCCGGAAGCTCCGCGGCGGGGTGTGCGCGGGTGCGTGTGTCCGGGGTGCCACGCGCAGCCCCTGGGGTTCCTCAGCGGGAGTAGGAAGTCACAAGGGCCACTCGGAGCCCGCCAGCCCCGCGCATTTCGGCCGGGAACTTTCTCGCTGCTCCTGCCGCCTCTCTGGCAACCCGAGCGCGGCTCAGACCGGCATCGCGGGCTTCTCAGCAGTGCCCACTGCCCCCACCCCACCCCAGTCTCTGGGCCTGCCTGGGTGTCCGCACGTCCCCATGCCACCCCAGCTTGAAGACGGCTTCTCCAGGAGGGTGCCAGAGAACCTGAGGTGGAGGTTACTGTCAAATCGGCATGGTCCCGGGGTCCCTCAGATCTGGAACTTCACT
>PVIJ01015085.1:0-37867 GCA_004024925.1 Scalopus aquaticus
GGTGGGCAGGGCCCGAGCGGGCCGGGCCGCGGGAGGAGCCGAAACGAGATTGGCCAGCTGGGGGCGGGGCCGAAAAGTTGCCCTGGGCAATGGGCGGTACAAAAGTATAGCCCGGCGAGCTAGGGGCGGGGCCGGGACTTAGGCTGAAAACGTTGGGGGCGGGGCCAGAGAGTTTTGCCTGAGTTGGAAAAGGGTCTAGGTCGTAGGCTGGGAAGTTAGGGGCGGATCCAGAGGCTAACGCGACGGAGGGGGCGGGGCCAGAGTGGAAGCAGGGGCGGGGCTTAGGGCCTGGCGGGAAAAGCTGGGGGTGGAATCAGAAAGTTTTGCTGGAGCCCCAGGGGCAACCCAGAGCGTTGCTGGGGAAACCGGTAGCGTAGTCCGGAAGCTCGGGACTCTAGGGCGGGTCCAGAAAATGGACAAGCTGAGGCGGGTGGGGGGGGAGATGCGGGAATCAGGGGGCGTGACTAGAAGGGCTGGGCAGATAGGGGGCGGGGCCAGAGAATTGACTGGCGAGCCCGGGACGTGGCCAAACAACGCGAGAAGGAGGGGGCGGTACCGGTTGTTGCCTGGGGACCCAGGGGGTGGGGCCAAATGGTTGGCTGGGAAACTAGGAAGCTGCCAGATGAATGACGCGAGAAGTCTAGCGGGAAAGGCGGGACTTGAAAGTTTGCCTCGCCCGGGGGCGGGGCCGTTGCCTTCTCTACCGGACCAAGGGTTCAGCTCTTCCCTGTAAAGCGGCGGGTCGGCCGGGAAGTTTCGTACGCGTAGGGGACGATATCCACTGGGGAGGTGGTGCTAGGTCCTGGAAGCCTCGCCTGTGGGTACCGGGTCTGGGTTCGGAATAATTGGGGCGAGAGAGCTGCGGGGAGTCAGTGGTTCCTTTCTCGGGAAGTTGACGGCCGGCCTAGGACACCGCCGAGGGAAGCGTGAGCTTAGAATGTTCTGTGAGGGTTGAGACAGCGAAATGCAGTGGAGCAAAAACTTTTTTTTTTGCATATGGAGTTGTGGGTTTGTTTCTGAAACTTCCCTGTAAAAAAAGGCGGGTTTTAGAACGTTCACAGGATTGTGAGGAACAGCAGAACAGGCTCTGGGAGGTGGATCTAGAACTTTCCTGTAGCATGTGGGGAGGGAATGTATCTAAAGCTCTCTTGAGCTAGGAACTGGGTGAAAACTCCAAGAACATGGGTGTGGAGGTGGATTCAATCTTCCTTTGAGCACAGTTGAATGTTTCCTTAAGTGGTGGGGCAGGCCCAGAACTTTCCCATGGTGGGTGTGACTCCAGTGTCTACTTGGGAAATAGGTGAGTCCTAGTAGCTCATGAGCAGGTGGATTCTAAGTTTTCCCTGGGAGGGCTCATACTAGCATTTCCAGAAGGAGGAATGAGTGAAGACCACAATTCTCTTGGTGTATGGGAGAGGAGGAAGCAGATTGGTGGTGGTGGAGGGGTGTTGTTGTTAATCGTTCTGTTTCCTCTGCCCTTAGGAAGCCCGGGTGTGAGTCCTGGTTCTGCTGGAAGATTTGCTGGGGTCCTGGCCCCACCCACCCAGTGAAATGGTGAGATGGAAAGTGGGGTCTCTGGAACATGAGCTTTGGGGCAGGGGACTTAGGAGGAGGGGCTCAGGTGCCAGATGCTCAGACCCTGGATTGAATGGGTCTGAGGAGGCTAGAGGATTTCCCTGTGCTTTTTCATCCCAGGCAGCCACACTGGATCTGAAATCGAAGGAGGAGAAGGATGCTGAGTTGGACAAGAGGATCGAGGCTCTTCGTCGCAAGAATGAGGCTCTCATCCGGCGCTACCAGGTGCCCTAGCCCTGCCCTGGGAGACCCCATCCCCTCTCTTCCCCGCAGTGAGTTTCCCTCACCTCTGCCTTCCTTAAAACTTTTTCATGGCTCCCCATTGTTATCAGGATAATAGCCAGAGGCCTTAGCCTGGCATTCCTTCCTCATTCCCTCATTCCATCATCCATTCCCAAATACACGGTGTCCACTGTACCAAGCCCTGTGCTGAGTGATACTGGGAAGGTGCCGTGACTGAGGAGCCTTGGGCCTGATGGACGGAACTGCAGTCCTGTGGGGCCCAGACTTGTTGGCACCTGTCACTGATGACCCAGAGAGGACAAGGCTGTGATGGGAGAGTTCAGGGTACTGTGGGAGCCCCGAGGGGGCTCTGGACTCAACCTGGGGGATATTATATATCTGCTTGGAGCTGGGGATTCTGAGGCCTGGAGACTAAATAGATGCTGGTCAGTTGAAAATGAGAGCAGAGCTTGTTTCAGGCCGAGGGGACAGTTGGTGCCAAAACTTGGAGCTTAAAGTTGGGGGGGTCACTTGGAGGGTCCAGATCTGAAGAGGTCAGCAGCAGTCTGGCCCCGCAGGGCCCTGAACACTACCGGGCTGAGTTGCGATGTTCTCCTGGGGTACTGGGGAGTTGTGCAGGGCTTTGAGTAGGATGGACCACATCTGAACAGTGTTTTAGGAAGAACCCTCCTGTCTGTATGGGGTGGGTGGGAGACAGTACTGGAGACCAGAGACCAAGGATGGGCTGAGTGGGGGGGTGCCCGGTAACTAATGGGCAATGGTGGGAGCTGCGGAGGGGGAGGGGAGGCCCAGGATAGAGCCCAGATCCCCCGTCAAAGATGGCAGGGTCACTGTTGGGGCTGACTCTGAGATGGAACCTGGGAGGAGGAGTTGGCTTCATTTATTCATCTTTCATGCATTTCATTCATCATCAAAAATAATGATTGAGTTTCTATTGTGTGTCAGTTAGTGTTTTGGGCTCTGGGTATATATCAGTGAGGAAAGCAGGCAGATATTCCTATCAGGTACCCAGATTTTGATGTGTGTGAGGGGAGACAGACAATAAACAAAATATATATGATGTCAGGTAGTGAGCAGGGGGAGGGGTGAGCTGGTTGCTGTCAGCTGGTCAGGGAAGGCCTCACTGAGAAGGGGCAGTTGAGCAGAACCTTGAGGAGGGACTGAAGGATCACTGAGGGACGAGTGTTCTCCGCAGCGGGAACATGCAAAGGCCTTGAGGTGGGTCTGAGCCTGGGAACAGTGAGGAGGTCAGGTGAGCAAGGGGGACTTGGTAGGAGTGAGGTCAGCCCAGACCCTTCGGCCCCCGAAGGCTGCGGGGAAACCCTTGGCTGTTCCTCAGAGGTGGGCCCCCTGGGCGGGCCCAGAGCGCCGGACCCCATGACAGCACTTCAGATGCTGAGCAGCCAGCTCTCTGGTCTTAGAGTGCAGAGGAGGGGCCTGGGCAGGGCCAGCTGTGCGAGGAACTCTGGCTGTGGGACTCCAGCTGGCACATGGGAGCCCTGACGTGCCCCTCCCTCCGCTTGCTCCCAGGAGATTGAGGAGGACCGCAAAAAGGCTGAGCTGGAGGGAGTAGCAGTGACAGCTCCCCGGAAGGGCCGCTTGGTGGAGAAGGAGAATGTAGCCGTTGAGGTGGTGAGCTCGACACCGGGGTGGGGACGCATGCTGACGGGTGGGCGGGCACATGGAGGCCTGCGAGCCCTCCTGACTGCCCCAGACCAGCTGGGCAGCTGCCCTCTCTGTGTCTCCCCGCCCTGGTGACTGTACCTTCTCCCTTTCCAGGATAAGAACCTTGGTCCCACCCGGAGGTCTCCTGGGACTCCTCGGCCCCCAGGGCCCAGCAAAGGAAGCCGACCCCCGCCTCAGCTGGGAGGCAGGGCAGCCGTGGGCCGGGCATCCCGAAATTGGGAGGAGAGTCCTGGGGAGCATCGAGGATCGGGGGGCCGCGGCCGGAGGGGCCGGGGCAGAGGGTCCCCTCATCTCTCTGGAGCTGGAGACACTTCCACTGCTGACCGGAAATCCAAGGTAGGGGCTGGAATCTTCGGGTTGAGGAGCTTGCTGTGTGAACTCTTCCCACATTCAAGTGGGTTGTTTCCTACTTAGCCGTTCGTCCCATTTTCAGCTTTTCCCCCATATTTTTCCTCCCCCCGCCCCCCAGGGCTTGGATGTGCTCTTCCTGCTGCCATTTAAGCTTGTCTGTGTGGTTCCTGCTTGTCCACTCCTCTCCCATCTTTCACTTCTGTTCCTGGCTCTCTGTCCCCATCCCTGGATTTGTGGGGTGCAGTGATGGTGTCTGCTCCCACTGTCCCAGACACACCTTCAGCAGGTTTGGGGGCTTCCTCGCATAGCAGCTTAGGGCTACCATAACTTGCAATCAAGCTGGCTCTGACAGGTCCCTGACCTTCAGCAAGCTCCGTCTCCCCTGAAAGCGTCTGGGTTCTCCCTCTTACAGGGGATGCTAATCAGATTTAAAGCTGATTATGTGAATTCTGTGACATCAGGCATCCATTGAGTCCTGATGTTTACGTACAAGCTGAAGCTGCTGTAACAAAAAGACCCCAAATCCCATGGCTTAAATCGAGTGGAAGTTTATTTCTCTCTTGTGTGCTGAGCCCTGGGAGTGAAAAGTGAAGCCGTCACCTCTGGCCGCTTGGCCGCATACGTGTCTAAACCCCTGTCTTCACCGGGGAAGGAGGGATGGATTGTGGGCCCACCCAGCCCCCGGCCACGTTGCCTGCTCCTGTTGTGGTTACTGCTGTGGCAGTCACGGTGTGTCAGGGGCCAAGGCCCACTCAAGTTCAGGGTTTTGCTAGAAAGAGTCGTGGCTAAGGAGACACGGTGAAACCAGCAGAGGGGGAAGGGGTGTGGGGTGCAGTCCTGGAGTCCGCCCCCGGGAGTTGGGCGCTCACCTCCTTGGCACTGCGTCCTGACCACCTGTTGAGGGCTCCGACCAGGACCGCTCCCTAGGACCCACATCCAGGTGGCAGTGGACCCTCTCGGCCCCCTCTGCCCAGTGCACACCCAGAGTCCGGACTCCAGGAGGAACGAAGGCACCAGAATGTAACTGTAGAGTGGGTGGGGAGTCGAGATGCCACTTTGGTCCCTCGCTCCCCTCGTTAGTTAACTGTCTGCTGGGGACACTCAGAGTCAAATTCCCAGACGCCAGCCCGGCCCGAGGAGAGCAGGGCCCGCGCGGCAGCTCTTCCGGGGAGACGGCTGACGACGGCGAGTCTGCTCCACAGGAGTGGGAGGAGCGGCGCAGGCAGAACATCGAGAAGATGAACGAGGAAATGGAGAAGATTGCCGAGTATGAACGGCACCAGCGGGTCAGTGCCTGGGTGGCCCCCTCCCTCCCAGAGTGCGGGGCAGAGCCTCTGCCCCCAACCCACCACCCCATGCCCACAGGAAGGTGTGCTGGAGCCCAACCCTGTGCGCAACTTCCTGGACGACCCCCGGCGGCGTGGTGGGCCCCTGGAGGAGCCGGAGCGGGACCGCCGGGAGGGCAGCCGCCGGCATGGGCGCAACTGGGGGGGCCCCGACTTTGAGCGGGTGCGCTCCGGCCTTGAGCAGGAGCGGCAGGTAGGTGTAGGCAGGGGGTGCCCTCTGTCGCCCCTGTCACCAGCCAGGAGGCAGGAGGGAGAGGCAGCGTCCCTGCTCACAGCCCTTCACCCGCAAATTGTCTGTGGGTTCTTGTGCCCCTGCCACACCACTGGCACTCAGATCTGTAGGGTCTGTTCTGGTGCTGTCCCCTGTTCTGACCTTGGTGAGGAGGGTGCCGGGCACTGTCTTAGCTGCTATGGGGTAAGAGCTGTGAACGAGGCAAGGGCTTGCCCTGACTATGGTCGTGCGGGCGGGGCCGGAGATGTGGGCCTGAGCTGTGAGGAGATGCCAGGTGACAGCAGTGGTGGAGAAAGCCCCAGCCGGGAGCCGACGCGAGCCCGGACAGCTGCTTAGGAGACGGCGCGTGAGCCGACCTGGCTCTGATCTCTGCCCTGCCCCTTCCCGGGGGCCTTGAGCAGGCGGCGGCTCCTCTGAGCTGAGCGGGGGGACAGGGCCCTGACTGCCTGTCTGCTGCGGGCAGGGCCGCCGGGCCGGCCTGGGCGGTGCTGGGGACATGACGCTCTCCATGACGGGCCGGGAGCGCTCGGAGTACTTGCGCTGGAAGCAGGAGAGAGAGAAGATCGACCAGGAGCGGCTGCAGAGACACCGCAAGCCCACCGGCCAGTGGCGGCGGGAGTGGGATGCCGAGAAGACCGATGGGATGTGAGTCTCCTTGCCCCGCGCCCCCCTTGGTCTCTGCCTCGGCCCTGACTTCTGTTCCCTGACTCTGGTGCCCCTGGGTCTCAGTGATCCCTGTGGTAAGGTTGCGTAAATCTAGCAGCAAGTCTGGCCCAGATTGGCTGGGCTCGCTGACCCACGCTGGAATTTAAGCTGGGGGTTCAGCTGGGCTTGGCTCCCCCATGGGTGTTCGTTCTGGGGTTTAGGCTCTGGCAGCAGCTGCTGGGGACGCCCTGGTCATGGCACTGGCAGAGAGGGCGGGAGAGCGGAAATGCTTCCCATGCGATTAGGCCGCTGGGTGGGAGATTAAATTGCAAGCCTCAGCGGGCGGTGCATCCTCACGTGGGGCGGGCACAGGCACTGCCGGCCGCCATTAGACCTTGGCCTCCTGCCCCTTATCCAGGTGGCATTGTCACCTCAAGTCTTGCTTTTGTCCCTTTGGGTCCCTGGTAACAGCCCATCAGTCAGACCTAAGGCAGAGGCCTCCTGTGTCCTTGAAGGGCAGCTGGTTTCCTCAGCGAAGACAGTTTCTGGGAGTTGAGGAGCAGACTTGTTTTCACGCATCCTCTGTGCTCGGCTGCGTGGGGAGCTTTCCCGTGCCGTGACTTTGATTGTTGGTTCTGGCTAAAGAAAGGGATTGGTCTGCGTGCCTGGCAGTTGCAGTGTGAGCTGAGCCCAGTGAACACGAGTATTTCGCACGGATGTGGTAGCTGCTCTTTGCCCACAGGCAGCTGGACTTCGGGGGCGACGTTCTCAGGGTGGAGAACGAGGAAGTGGTGGTCTGCACCGTGTCTGTTTATCAGCAGACACTGAGTCCCTCCTGTGTGTCCTGGAAGCTTCCAGGTGATGGGGAGACGGCAGTCTTCCTTCAGGGACTGCGGAGTCCGGTGGGGACAGAGCTAACTAACGTCCGCGGCGGTGAATGCCGAGCAGCGTGCGGGGCGGGGCGGGGCTGTTGGAGAGAAAACAGCTGCTGCGTGGCCGTTTCACTTGGTTAGGGAAAGACCTCGGAGCTGAGGCCTTCAGGAGGTGGGGGAAGAAGCCACTGGAAGCTCTGAGGAGCAGTGTATTGGGGTGGGGGGTGTTGCCAGGCAGGTGCAAAGGCCCTGAGGCTGGAGCTGGGTAGAAGAACCTGCCTAGTTGGGGAGGTGAGGAGTGATAGGCAGGGAGTTGGGGATGACGTACTTCCCAAATACTTGTTTTTCGGACTCAAATACTGAGTTTCCTGTGACTTTCACTGCTATGTGAAATTTACTCTTGCCCCTTCCCCAGGTCTGCCTGTCTTTTAATCAGCGGCATCATTCTGATCAGACACAATCTTTATGGTCTTGATTCTGATCGTGCTGCTTCCTCTCCTTCTCTGCTCCCCCAACCACCTGCTCACTTGTTTCCTCTTTCCCAGGTTCAAGGATGGCCCTGCCACTGCCCTGGAACCATCGCACCGCTATGGTGAGTGGGGGTCCTAGGGTAGGGTGAGCAGCTGCCTGCCACAGCGTGGGGGGTGATTAGGGGTCATTCCCCCAACCCTGACTCTTCCTGGGTTCTGTTGCAGATGACCAGGCCTGGGCTCGACCTCCCAAACCCCCCACTTTTGGGGAGTTTTTGTCCCAGCACAAAGCGGAGGTCAGCCGGAGGAGGAGGAGGAACAGCCGACCCCAGGCCAAGGCGGCCCCCCGTGCCTACAGGTGCTGTGTGGCTCTGTCACTGTTCTCTGATGTGTGTTTGCGCACATGCATGTGCACGTGTGTGCGCGTGTGGTGGTCTGTCTGGCCCACCTTGGCTCTGTCTCTCCGGTACTTGGGGCCAGGCACTGGGTTTGGGAGGCTGGGATCTGTCTTTCTGCTTTACTTTCTTTAGTCACCGACACTGTTTGCCCCTTCTGCTCCCATGGGCCAGGCCGCCTCAGCAAGTTCCCTAGCCTCTCTGTCCCCCCAAGTAGAATTTTGCTTTCGGAGGAGGAGCTGAGGTGGGAACCCCCTTCTGCTGGTCCCCTCCGGCTTCACCCCCTTCCTTCATCCCCTCTAGTGACCATGATGACCGTTGGGAAACAAAGGAGGTAGTGTCCTCAGCCCCCGAGGCCCCACAGCCCACCCCTGAGGAGACGCCCACGCAGGTAAGGCGGCTGTCATCTCTGGGCAGGGGGTGTGGGGCGCTGGGGACCTGCACCCTCCCCCCGACCTGCCTTGTGTTCCCCACAGCCTCCCGAGACCCCAGCCCCTGCCCACCGGCCTCCTGAGGATGAAGGAGAGGAGGAGGAGGGGGAGGAGGAGGAAGAGGGGGTGGAGGAGGACGAGGATGAGGAATGGGAGGACGTGAGTGAGGATGAGGAGATCGAGGAGGAGGAGGAGGAAACTGACGAAGAGGAACCAGCCCAAGACCACCCCCCCCAAGAAGCTGAGCCCAGCGGGAGTCCCGCCAGTGAGCAAGCGGACAAAGGGCCCTCCAGACCCGAGGAGCCCCTGGTGCTTCCCCAGGCCCCTGCCATGCCTTCCAGCCCCTTCTCGCCCCCCGGGGGCCACCAGCCTGTGTCTGACTGGGGTGAAGAGATGGAGCTGAATTCTCCCCGGACCGCCCACCCGGCGGTTGCCCTCTCTCCGGGTGAGGCCTGGCCTTTTGGAAGTGCGTGAGCTGGCTGCTTGTGTGTGTGCTCAGGGTGCACGGCCTGGGAGGCTGGGCCCTGGGAGCCTGCGCGCCCTCGTGGCTGGGGGCAGTGCTTGTCTCCTCTGTGCTGGCCGCGCCTATCTGCAGTGCCCACCCCAGCTCCTGCCCCTGCTTGGGCCGGCAGGGCCCCTCCCTAATAAAGAATTCACATTTTCTAACACTCCCCCAGTGTGTCCTTGAGCCCCCTCACTCCCCTGGGCCTTATATCTTGGGATGGGGGTGGGGGGTCTGTTTGGAGGGGAGGGGCTTGACTGGGCCTCCCCTTCCCAGGAGGTGACCAGCCAGCCCCTGCCTCCCTGGAAAGTGGGCCCAGCCTCCCAGGATCCCAGAAAGCTGAAGAGGAGGGGTCTGAGGTTGCTCCAGGTGGGGGAGTAGATGGTGTTGGTGGAGGTGGTCTTCCTTCCTCTGGGGCTTTGTGGGAGGGGTAGGGGGGTGTCTGCCATGGTGGTGGTGGGTAGGGGCTGAACCTGGGGGAGGTTCCTATGCTGCATTAGGGTGGCGTGGGGCCAAGGTTGTGTTGGAGCTGAGGGAAGGACTTTAAGAACCTGGCAAACTGCTGTGGGCTAAATGTCAGGTGGATCTAGGATGGGATTAGAGTTTAGAAGCCAACCCCCAGGTAAAAGTGGGGAGATGGGCGGAGTTAAGGGCCAGATTAGCTATTTGAATTGGTCTGGAATAAAAATGGGAAGGACTGGAGTGGATTTTAGGGTGGGCTGGGTGAGATTTGACTTTAAGGGGCTGGGGTGGAGTGAATTAGAAGTGCAGACTCAGGATGTTGGGCCCCGACGAACCTGGAGAAGAGGTTAACCCAGGTTTCTCCAGAACTGAGAAGCCAGGTTGCAAACCACGGATTTGGGGGCAGGGTCGAGGAAGTGGGCCTGGGGAAGAGCGCGGTTGTCCTAGGGCAGCCATGACATAAGTTGGTTCAGGCCGCTGAGCTGGGACTGGATCCAGTGGGCAGATTTGGAAGGTGAGTGAGGTGGAAACCAAGTGCTTTGCTGTTTGGGCCAGGTGTTGGCCAAGTGTCCACGAGCTCGCCACCAGATTATTTCCTCCGTTGTAGACAGTTGGGGTCTCCATGGATACTTCGTGGGTCCATCGGTCAGGCTCAGCATGGGGCGCGACCAGGGGTCCAGGTGACTGGTGGGGAGAGGGGCTTACTGTTCCCCACCACTGACTATCCCTTCTCTTCCCAGAGGCGGGCTCAGAGGGCCAGGAGACAGCAGAGATCACCGACTTCCAGAGGGTGCGTTTCTGCAAGGTGGTGGCGGTTGCTCTGCCACCTGGGGCCGCCCGCTGACTGAGTCTGCCGACTGTGGCCTCCTCGCTCTGCGCTAACCTCCCCCCATCTCCCTCTGTCTTCTGCTTAAGCCAAGCTCCAGCCTGGAGAGGGTTAAATGTAAGGGGGGAGGAGCCAGGGACTGTGAACCCGGTGAGGCCGGGGCAACAGTCAAGTCTCACAAATAGGAGCGCCAAGGAACTGGGGTAGCTGAGATGCCTATAGAGGCCTTGGGAACCTGGGTGCCAGTCCCGGGCCTGAGTCTCTTGCCTCCAGGAGTTTACATCTGGAGTATGGCAGATAGCCAGTGACTTTTCCGAATGACTTAATTACTGGGCCGCAGCCCGTGTCTATTAAATTCAGTGCTTCCGCTAACCTTTGAACTGTGTTTCTGGCGGGTGCAGGCCGTGTTGCTGTGCTTGGTGGGCTTTGCCTTAGCCCAAGAGGTGGGTGAAAGGGTTTTTATTTTCTCCATCCCCTGATATGTCTTCCCTCCCCTACCCTCCTTGCAGGCTTCCCCGAATTCATGAAGACGCTGCTGGGCGGGGACTGAAGCTTCCCCACCGTGATGGGGAAGGGGCGGCAGGAGGGGGTTAGTCTAGTCTGGATCTCTAGGCGATTCTGTCTCCTCCCCGGAGCCCACTTGGACCCCATGGCATTAGGGAGAGGGAGAAATCGAGGGTGGTGGGGGAGGAGCTAGGTAGGGAAGGAGTGTGATTGAGGCGTGGGGCAGAGCTGGAGCTTTAGGGCGTGAACATAGACGTCAAGGACGCGAGTATGGAAGAGGTCTGGTCCTGAGAGGGTCCTGGCTAGGGTGCGTAGGCGGGACCTGCATTTTGGTGGGCGTTAGGCGGTGGGGTGGGGTCAGAAGAGCCGGTTTTGATTAAGTTCACCCTGTGGGGTGCTGCCACCAGGGGGAGAAGACGGAGTAATCGAAACCTGGATTAGAATCCAATTCAGAGAAAGGGGAGTTAGTGCTGGGGGCGGGGGTCGGGGAAAGGCTGCGGCTAAGGGGGTTCGGGACTGGGAGTTCTGAGCCTGGCAAGTGGGTGGGGCTCGGAGGCGGGGCCGTATGCCTGTGCGAAGTCAGTTTAAAAGAGTTGGTATAGGGGGTGTGGGAGCCAGAAAAAGGAGGGTGGAGTTAAGCGCTCGTGGGGACTGGGCATTTAAGAGACGTGAGTGTAACCCCGAATTCTGTCAGGAGTGGGTGGGCGGAGACCTGCTGCTGAGAAAAGGTATTGCAGACCTGGGGCGGGGCCAAAGCCAACTGGGGTGGGGTCAGGGTGCTGTGCTTAAACCTTAGCTTGATCATGGTTGGCCGGAGTCCGAGAAGGGGGCGGTCCCAGGCGTGGGGGCGTGACCATGTTGGCGGGGGCGAGCGTGGACCAACAGCCTTTAGAGCGCGGAGGCGGTCCCCCCGGTGGGGGCGGGGCCCCGGAGGGGGCGGGCCTCGAGGGTGGGGGCGGGCCTTGCGGACCGCGGCGCGGGGCCGAGTGGGCTGCGGGGATGCGGGGTACGAGTTGCGTGGGCGGCGGCGGCGAGAGCCCGGGTGGCGCCGGGCTGAGCGAGGGCCCGCGGGGCCGCTGGCTGCGCCTGGCCCCAGTCTGCGCCTACTTCCTCTGCGTCTCTTTGGCCGCGGTGCTCCTCGCCGTCTACTACGGTCTCATCTGGGTTCCCACGAGGCCCCCAGCCGGCCCCGCCGGCCCGCCGCCGAGCGCGCCGGCCCCTCCGTGCGCCGCCCGCTCGGGTGCGCCGCTCGCTCCGGCACCCGCCGCTGCCTCAGTCTCCTGCCTCCTGGGAGCCCCCGGTGGGCCGCGACCCCAGCTTGAGCTGCCGCGCAGCCGCCGCCGCCCCCACAGTGACCCGAGCCGCCAGCCGCCGAGAGAGACGCCCCAGGCCGTGGGGGTCCGAGGACCGGGGTAACCCTTTCTTTTTCTCCAACCTGGACCACCGGCCCTCAAGAGCCCGGCACCCCCACCGCGGATGCGCCCTCCCCCGTTGGGTCCGGGCTACCTCTTAGTGACGTCGCCTAGCGTTTCCAAAGCCATCACCATGAAGAATAGGGGGCGAAGAGAGGCTGACTCTGGGCCTCGCCCCTCGAAGCTTCTCTACTGTCAGGCGGGTCCTCCACCAGCTGGCTGACCCCATCCTGACTGCTCCCTCGTGATCTTTCCTCCGTAGAATCTTGAGCCCACAGGCCACCACCCTCTTGAATCTCCATGTCCGTCTACAATAAACTCCAACCCCAACTGCCTTGTGCTGTTGTTTTTCGTGTTGTCTGCAGAGGTGCCTCTCGCCTAAGTTTGTGAGTGGAAGTCCTTCCTGGCGTCTAATCTTTGTCTCTCCTGCCCTGGGTGGGCTGTGTGGGCTTCTCCCCTTCCCTGAGGGAGCGGGTGTGTTTTTCTTCCGTGGCTTTCTTAGGGCTTTGGGGTTGGGGTGGGGAGAAGAACCTTATCTGTGACAGGGCAGTTGAAGGTCAGAGGACTGCACAATTGTTTGCATGCTTGAGCAGAGGACCCCAGTTCCTCTGGGGAGAAGCAGAGGGTCTGCCCTCCTGCTACAGCACAGGAGACAGGAGGGTGAGATGACTTCCAGCAAGAACTGGGTCCTGGGAGTTGCTGTTAGCAGGTTTACAAAGTTAGGGGTAGGCTGTTACCCTGAGCTGTCAGGATGCAGCTGGGAGGGACTCTTATCCTGGGGTTAGAGAGATGAGGGTGCACTGGGGGGTGGTGGTCTTCTCTGTCTCCTTGGACAAGCTGTCAAAGCACTTTGCTGCCGTTCAAGACTAATAACAACCTCTCTGGGCTGCAGTGCTGCGGTAAACCAAGATGGAGAACCTCAGGTCGAGGACCTGAGAAAGTCGCCTTTAGGTGAGTCTTCCCACCTGGAAGACTGGGGCCAGATCCTGAGCAGGGTTTGGGACGCCACCAGCAGGAGGCAGTTTTTCCATTCATTCTCCTCCCTCCGATTGGGGAGTGAAGCTGAGCCTCCTCCCTCAGACTGGGGTGAGTGGACACGAGCGGCTGGGAGTGCCAGTCTCTTGGTTTGCCTTCCCTTTTCTACTTCCTATGGGGTAACTCCGGACTTAAGGGGAACTCCGAAAGCAAGCAGCCCTGTACAGTTAGTGCAGATAATCAGGGGCACTGATTTTGGGACCAAAATCCCAGGTTCAAATCCCAGTTCTTTCTCTCACTAGATGTGTGACTTTGAGCTGATGACCCAACCTCCCTGGTCGTATAAAATGAAGATGATCATAATATTTGTTTCATAGAGTTAATCTGAAGATTAAAAAAGCTGGTGACTTAGAACCATTACAACAGCTTTGCATGTTTTTTCTCCAATCATCTCTGTCCCTCAGGGTTTTTTTTCCCAAAGATCTATTTTATTTATTTCTGCATACAAGAACTGGGATATAGGCTAGATGTGCAGGGGGTGAGAGGATTCACCAGAGACAGTGGGGAGCAGAACAGGCGGATCTCCTGAAACACACTGCTGAAGGGAGCAGTGGGCAAGACAGGAGAGGTCTGCTGCGCCATCTGGGTCAGCTGGGGATCAAGCTCTTGTCTCAGTGGCTGGCAGTAGCTTGATAGCACTGACACTTTAATCCCTATGCCACCAGGGAGGCCCTGTCCCTCAGGGTTTTAAGAACTGTGGCTTGGATCCAGAGGGAGATCAGGTCAGCACAGAGCCCTGGACACCAGCAAATGGTGAGCCAGAGTGGGGGCTCCCATCTCTCTTCACTGGCCCCTTCTTTCTAGTTTCTGGCTCTCTTCTCCCAGCCCTGTTTCTCCTGATCTCTTTCTTTGTCATCTTACCTTTGTGGCTCCCTCTCCATCTTCTCTTCCCCTTTTTCTGTCTGTATTTGTTTCTCTGTCTCCCAGTCTTTGTGTGTTTCTTGTCTCTCCTTGATGTCTCTCAATACTGTCCGTCTCTGTCCCTCAGTCTATCTCTCTCTGACTCACTCTCCTCTCTGCTGTGCTTCACTCCAGATTTCTATTTCTTTTCTCCACTCTTCTCCCCCCATCTTGCTCACACATCCCCTCCTTGCCTTCCATTTCCTACTCCACCTTCCTCTCCCACATCTCTCCCTAGGCTCAGCCTCCCTCACCCATCTCCTTCCATTTCTTTGTCTTTCTCTTCCCTTCTCCCTGTTTTTTTTTTTTTTTTAGTCTCTCTCTTGGTTGCTATCTCTTAAGCTTTCATTGGATAACTATTTGTGGAACATTTACTGTGTGAAAAAAATAATTCATTTTACAGGACCAGGGAGGTTGAGTAAGCAGCTGAAAATCACACAGCTAGTGACACAGTGGTGAAAAAAACAGGAAAATTTTGTGCTCTTAGTGGAGCTGACATATTAGTGGGGAGACACAGAACTATGATGAATAACATATAGATTAATGTTAGGTCAGATAATAATAAGCATAAAGGGAAAAATAAATCAGGATGAAGGTGATAGAAAGTTTCTGGTTATTGGGTAGAAGCCCAAAGGAGGTGAAGGTAGGGCATACAGACCTCCAGGGCAGTGCTCCAGGAAATGGGAATAGCAAGTGCAAAGGCCCTGAGGATTTAGGTGTTTGGCCATTGAAGGAACAGCAGAGGCCAGTGCGTTTGGAGCGGAATGAGTGAAGGGGAGAGTGGAGGAAGTGAGGCTGTCCTGCTCAGCCCCCCACACTCCACTGAAATGAGAGATTTATGTGAAGGCAGAAATATTTATAGATGCTCTGTGATAGACTTGTTAATAGGATCCTGTATCTCTTATTTGTAATTTCGAATTCCAGAAGGTTCTGATAACCAGAAATATTTTTTTTTGAGGGGGGGAGGGGAGGCAGTGTAATACTGACTCAGCCTCACATGGTGGCAAGTCCGGTAATAATGTTAATTACACTATTTTTTTTTGGTGTGAATTTTTCATGCATTTTGCTGCAAGTACATTAACCTCCCCCAAAGGGGAGGTTGCGGTCTCCAGTCCCTGGTAGTGCTATGTAATATATGGCGTCCGCTCCCAGTCACTGTTCTAAAATAGCAACTATTTTGAGTTCCGAAGCCCATCTGTCCCCAAGGACTTCTGTTAAGGGATTATGGACCTTTTACTGGGCGTGCTGCCAAGCTGAGATTCGTCTTTTTTTTTTTTTTCAGATTTATTTTTTTAATTTATGCATACAAGAACTGTGGTGCAGGCCAGAGATGCATGGGCTGAGAGGATTCACCAGAGACAGAGTGGGGAGCAGAACAGGTGGATCTCCTGAAAGACACTGCTGAGGGGAGCAGTGCGCAAGACAGGAGAGATCTCTTGTGCCATGTGGGTCAGCTCCCTGGCTGGGGATCGAACTCAGGCCATAGTGGCTGGCAATAATTTGTTAGCACTAAGACTTTAACCCCTGCGCCACCAGGGAGGCCCTAAAACAAGATTCATCTTAATTATTTGTTCAACATTTATTTAACGACTTTGGGAGCAAATGTATTTTCATTACAGTGTTTTAAAAATAGTGGCGTTCATCTGCTAAGTTCCCTTTGTTAATGATTTGCTGTTTGGGGGGTTATGTGTGTGTTTCTGTCACTGTATGAGTGGGTGTCCCTGTGTAAGAGTGTGTCTTTGAGTGTGTGATAGTATCTGTTTGTGTGTATGTGGGTCTGTGTGTATGTAAGGATGAGTGTGTTTGATCGTGTCTGTGTGTCTGTTATGAGCATTTAGTATCTGTGTGTGATTTGTGTGTGTGAGTGTGCATGAGAGGAGAGATGGTTCAGTATTTAAAGTTACTATAATGAGATAAAATCCTTTCAGGCAACAATATCTACCCATCTTTTATCAATAGAATTCCAGTGGAATTAAATCACCTCAGCTGAGAAATTTGCATTGTTGGGCAATACTTCTTATCTCCACTAGAGGTCGTCATTGTATTATTTAGGTGAGAGGAAACTACATTTTGCCAATTAATTCCTGGGAGTTTGCAGATCTTTGCAGAGAAGTATGGGGCCAGCTTAGTTCAAGTTCACCTCATCTGTACGTACAGCAGCAGTTCTCAACTAGTTGGCTGTTCTAAACCTTTAGAAATTACTGAGGATCCCAAGGAGTTCTTGTTTGTGTGGATTCTAGCACAGACAGATTTCAAAAATCTATTTTACTTGCTCCCTAGGTAAGAGCCTCTCCCTTTTCCCAATGCTCATAAACCTCTGCTCTTTGTCATTTGAATAGACCAAGTTGCCTGGGAACCCCAAAGCACTTCAACAGTGGACCCTAATGAAGGTCCTGGGTGTAAGGTCGAGCGATGGAAGAGGCAACGAAGCAGAGGGGAATGTAAAATACAGAGGCCTTTATTAGCAACTCCCGGGCGAGGTTCACAGATCCTAGGCAGGGGTCTGTGGAGTCGCACCCTGCAAGTAGGGGGGCAGGTTTTTATACGGGGTGAAAGCATTCCAAGGGTGGGGGCAACTCCATTTGGAGCTGGTGGCCTTGCAGGTGCATTCGGGCTGCGGCGGCTGTCTGGGTAGCGGGGGCATGAGTTTCTTTCCAAGGGCACACATCTTCGCCGAGATTCTTCACAGCGCCCTTATTGTTGGGGAGGGGCGGGTTGAGCCTAACACTGGGCTCTAGGTCCTTCCACACTCTCTCTGACTGCACCCCACACTAAACCCTTGATGGCCTCTGGGGGTGTATGTACGCGGTGTATTTCTTCTAAAAACTGTGTGGACTTTCGTTGATCCAGAGCTCCCCTTCTACATGCCAGTTTTGCAGTCACAAAAATGCCATACTGGTTTAGGTAGGTTAATGAAATGCAGACAGTGTGATTTTTACCACCCAGAGTTTAGTTGACAGCAAAAAAAGATGCGGGTTCTATAACCCATTACTGCTAGCAGAACCAAAACAATTAGGTCACATTTAATATGGAAAGTTTACCTCAATTCTAACTTTCCCTATCATGCACATTCTCTTTCCGTTGGTGAAATCAGGATTTAATAATGAACCAGGTTGAGGCTCTCATCAGTCTCCTTAGGTCTCAGCCCTAGGCTGATTAGCTCAAATAAACAAAGCTTCCCCTTTGCGCGTGCGCCAACCTGCGCAGAGGCTTGTGGGGAATGTAGTCAGTGCGGCTGGGGGGGGGTTCCCGCAAGGGGTTCTGGGAAGACTTATGCCTGGTTTCTTCTACGCTGTTGCGGCCCGGCTCGCTGCGGTTTGCCCCAGAAGTGGTGTAGTCTGAGGCTCTTCCGTGGTTACTCAGGGCTCCTCTTGTGCAGTGTGGGTTAAGGTGGGTGCGGGGTGAAGGAGGGGGGCGCCCACACTGGACCCCAGCGGGGAGGGAGCGGACAGCTGCGTGAGGGGATCTAAGAGAAGCCTGTGCACTGGGACACAGGACCGGAGGGAGCTCAGAGACAGGCGGTAACGGGTGGAGGGACCTGAGTGCGCCTGGGGATTCCGCGGGAGAGCCCAGGACGAGGGCTTAAGGGAGGGCAAGGGGGCGGAAAGCCCGGTGGGTGTCGGGATGCTGGAGCTGGGAGCAGTGGGAGCCAGGGATCTGGGCGGCTCAGGAGGGTGATTGGAATATTGAGGCCACAGTTCCTGGCAGAGGGCGGGCCAGTGCACGTTCTGCTTTTGATGTCAGGACAGTCAGCCGCCGCCTTCTGCTCCACCACTGGGAATAGGAGGGGTGGACCCAGGGGTCCTGCTCCCAAGTCTGGCAACGGACTCTTGAGACCCTCTGGTCAAGGATGAAAAGACCAGAGGCCTACCTGGTGGCCTAGGGGTTAAGTCTCAGCACTATCACCACTACCGCCAGAGTTGGATCCCTGGCCAGGGAGCTGACCCACATAGGGCACAACAGACCCCTCCTGTCTCCCCGCTGCAGTGTATTTCAGTGGACCAGCAGAAGAGGATCCACCTCTTCTGCTCCCCATTCTGTCTCTGGTGACTCTTCTCATCCCTACGCCCAGTTCTACACACGCACACAATGACAAGAGGACCCCTCAGACACAGGTGAAGGCAGGCAAGGGGTAAACTTTATTGGCTGAGAAAACGAGGAGCACGGACTTGGCTAACACCCATTTATTGTTGCCAGGTGCGGCTCCCATCAGCTGCAGTTTCGTGGCCGGTCCGGGGCCCTCATTGCCTCTCAGGGCAGCATCTCTTGGAGGCTGTGTGCTTGGTAGGCAACTTTGAATTCAGGTGGTTCTATGTCTCTCTCTTCTTGATAAGCTGTGAAAGACAGTTATGGTCAAACAAACACAAAATTCAAACAAACACAAAAACAGTGGTCCAAGGAAATTTATTTATTTTTAAGATTTATTTTATTTATGCATACAAGAGCTGGGGTGTAGGCTAGAGGTGGGGGGTGGTGAGAGGATTCATCAGAGACAGAGTGGGGAGCAGAACAAGCAGACTGACTGAAGTACACTGCAGAGGGGAGCAGCGGACGAGGCAGGAGAGGTCTGCTGCGCCATGTGGGAAGCTCCTTGGCTGGGGATCGGACTCGGGTCCATCAGGTTTTTTAACTGTTTGCTTCCTTGTTTACCAGTCCAGGGAACAGTAAAGTTTTGTCCGTGAGTCCTGTTCTGTCCGGGACCCCTCCTGTGCTTTCGCTGATCACTTCCTCGGAAGAAGAATGGCAGTGCTAGTCCTGTGTCTTTCCTTACAGAAACTTAAGCTGGTGGTCCCTGATTGCAAGACCACCAGGGCAGGGAAGCTGGCAGGTGTGTGTGGGTCTGCAGAGAGGGAGGTCAAGAGGCCTGTGGTCTGCATTTGAGCTCCTACTCTGCCTGAAGGCATTGCAGGAAATATGATGATCAACCTGTATGACAGTCAGATCAGGCATTTCTAAGCTTAGTCAGCGATTAGGGAGATATTTGCCGACATGGTCGGGAAGTGTCTGTGAACCTCGTCTTAACATGGCAGTTGTTATTTCTGGGGTTTCTTGGAGTCTATTCAGCAGGTGAAGTGTCAGGTCCCCGACTGCACTATGGAGCTGCCTCTCCCTCCCGGTGTGATTTGCAGACGTTTATACAAGATGTAGTTTCCAGGAGCTGAATTTTGCTAGGGATATTTGCGCTCTGGGTGAGGAGCCTGTTTTCTGTGGAACAAAGTAGCGCTTATGAAGAATGAAGGGGTGGTGTCCTTGGAGTAGAAATCTTACCCCAGTACAGCCCCCATTAGGGGACCCCTCTGGCTAGGGTTTCAGAGCAGAGGCAGTAGAGTCACGGAAAGGAGGGAACCCTATTTTCATGTGGCCAAACAGTTGTTGCTTAGAATGAATAAGATTTGGGTGTTACCACCTCTAGGAGCTGTAAAAGACTGGGTGATACTGGAAGTCAGACTGCATGCCTGAGCTCGACAGATAGTGACAGGTAAAGGCCTACAAAATGTCCCTTATTAGAGGCACCTGGAAGGTGTGATCTAGGCTGTAGGTAACTTGTGGCAGCTGAGAGATTCACCATTCCCAGTTTGCGACCTTGGCCAGACGACTCTTATCACAAATTTGGTCTTTAAAAATTTGTTTGTGTTTCCTCTATCTTGAATAGTCTTCCTTGAAGTTGGGGACATGAACACTGGGAAGAAGTCTTTGGGAACCTTTTTTTTTTAAAGATTTTTTTCATAGATTTTTCTTTATTTTTGTGTAGAAGAACTGGGGTGTAGGTCAGAGGTGCAGAGGGCTGTATGGAGTTACCAGAGACAGTGGGAGCAGAGCAGGAGGATTTACTGAAATATATTGCTGAGGGGAGCATTGGGTGAGACAGGAGAGGTCTGCTGCGCCATGTGGTCAGCTCCCTGGCTGGGGTTCGAACTCAGGCCGTTATGATGATAGCGCTGAAACTAAACCCCTAGGCCACCAGGGAGGCCCTCTTTGGGAGCCTTGACTTGGACACTGCCCCACCAGAGATGCTTTGTGTATCTAACAAAGCCAGGGGAGAATGTGGTGTCCTAAGTATCTTTAAAATTTTAAATCAATTCTTAGCATTGTGTTGATAAATCAGTAGGAAATATTAAGGATAAATACTTTATCTTGACAGTAAGTTTACATCTAAACACTGCCTATTAGTGGACTTTTGATTCCTTTCCTGCATCTTCTCAGAGTGGCCCCTTCTCAGTGAATGAGCCGTCTCTGTACTCTGCTCCTTCCCAACACCCATTAACTTTTTCTAAACGATAGCCACATGTGTTGATTCCTGTGTTTATCCTCTGTTCTCCCTTCCCTAGAATGAAAACTTGATTTTCCTTGAATCAGGGTGGATTTTCCCTGAATCAGGAAGAGGACCCAGGACTCACCTCACTCCACGCCTGGAGCCCTCGGGGCCAGGTGGGCATTTTGGTTGGTGCGGGCAGGTTGCCTTCCTCACTGGGGTCTGTTAGGTTGTCAGAAAAGTCATGGCGCATTTTTGCAACAGGTGGCATTTGCACTAGTTCATTTTTGGAAGTCCTAGAGTCATTCACATCCATGGTACCGCTAGTCGTTTGACAGTTGACAGTTCTAGCTTCATCCTTAAAAAAAAAAAAAAATTGAGCGATTTTGATTGAGTTTTGGAGCTTTGACACCAAGTTGAAGATGGAGGACCAAAGTGTGCATTTCCGCCATATTTTACTGTTTTACTTCCATAAAGGGAAAAACGCGCGTCAAGCCTGTAGAAAGTTGCGTGAGGTGTACGGTTGCAGTGCCCTACGGGAACGTCAGTGCCAGCGATGGTTCACGAGATTCCGCGCTGGTGATTTTGATCTCAGCAATGCTCCTCGGTCAGGGAGGCCCCCCGAGGTTGACGACGACAAAATAAAGGCATTGATCGAGTCAAATCCACGTTACACGACACGAGAGATTGCAGAAACACTGAACATCCATCATTCAAGTGTGCACGACCACCTGAAAAAGCTGGGGTACGTAAGCAAGCTCGATATTTGGGTTCCTCATGAACTCAAAGAAGTTCACTTGACGGCGCGTTTAAGCATCTGCCACATGCTCATTAAACGTGAGGAAAATGATCCTTTTTTGAAGCGACTAATAACGGGTGATGAGAAGTGGATTGTTTACAACATGGTGGGGTGCAACCCGTCTTGGTCCCGACAGGATGGTTCCCTTCAAACGACCTCGAAGGCAGATATTCATCAGAGGAAGGTGATGCTGTCAGTGTGGTGGGATTCCAAAGGAGTCGTGTTTTTTGAGCTCCTGCCAACGGGTCAAACAATCAATTCGAATGTGTACTGTCAGCAGTTGGACAGTTTGAACAAATCCATCATCCAGAAACGTCCAGAGCTCATTAACCATAAAGGAGTCGTGTTCCATCATGACAACACGGGCCCACACACAAGTCTGATCACCCGTCAGAAGTTACTGGAGCTGGGATGGGACGTTTTGCCGCATCCTCCATACTCGCCTGACCTGGCGCCGTCAGACTTCCACTTGTTTCGCTCTCTTCAAAATTCCCTGCTTAGTGTAACGTTCAGTTCAGATGAGGCTATAAATCAGCACCTTGTTCGGTTTTTTGCTGACAAAGACAGGTCCTTCTATGAACAAGGAATGATGAAGCTCACTGAGAGATGGCAAAAGGTTATCGAACTAAATGGGCAATATATCATTGATTGATCTTTGTTCTTTATATAAATAAATGACCTTTGAAAAACATAAGAAATAATAGGTTTTTGACAACCTAGTAGTTTTCCTAGCTTTTCAGCCTTTTCAGTGTGGAGTAATGGTTAAATGACTGGACTCAGGCTTGTGGGATCTGTGCAGGGAAGGGGTGGTGTGCGGGGCACTTGGGTTTCATATGGGCCAGTTCCTTTCTCTGTTGTGGGAGTTCTGATGGGCCAACCGTGGACCGCAGACTAAATAAAATCTAATATGGTTGTCTCCAGTCTCTATGTTAAATTGTTTTCATTAGGGCCTCCCTGGTGGCGCAGCGGTTAAGCGCTGCGCTGTGGAGCTATGGACAGCGGCGACGCAAGTTCGACGCCCGGCCGGGGAAATTCCCACATGGCTTGGCAGACCTCTCCTGCCCCGCCCGCTGCTCCCCTCAGCAGTGTGTTTCTGACTATCTACCTGTGCTGCTCCCCACTCTGTCTCTGGTGAACCTTCTCGCCGCCCCATGCCTCTGGCCTGTACCCCAGCTTGTATGTATAAATAAATAAATCTTAAAAAAAAAAAATAAATTGTTTTCATTAAAGAGAACAGATGTCACTAAACAGATTAAAACAATGTGAACGCCAGGAGAGTTTCTGTGGGCAGCAGAGGGAACAGCACAGGAGGCACCCAGAGGATGGGGGGAGGGGTGGAAGCCCTGAACCAGCTCCTTCCCCACCCCACTTACATCTCCCCTCTGGGCCAGAGCCCAGGCCTGATCCCACCAGGGCTCCCCCTTCCCTGGCCAGATCAGGGGAGATCAGGTTGGGAGTGTTTCCCTCTGTAAGGCTGGTGCTCACAACCCCAAAACAGAAAAAGATTAATGGGAGCGAAGGATTCTGTATCTCGTCTTAATTTCCATCTTTTTCATTAAACCCTGTGTCAAGAGCCTTGCGCCCAGCTCGCTCTTTTCCTGACTCAGGCAAGGTTTCCACTTTGGTACCTCAAGTTACCAAAAACAAAACTTGGCATTGTGAGTGTTTACAAATGAACATACCACCTCCTCACATACAGGCCGGTTTATTTGCTTTGTGAGGGGAACACTAAGGGCTACACTAGGTGTAATGTCTGCTGTAATTAGTCGGGGTCCCCTTGCTGCACTTCGGGGCCCCACACCTGAGTCACCCTGCGTCACCTATCTTTGCTCTCTGCCTGACCCCCACCTCCCACCCCACAGCCAGCCCTGGGCAGTGGCGTTTGGGCTCAGCTTTGATGCACTTCGCTCCCACCTGTGATGACGCGGTGTCTGCGTCTCTGTGTTGGCCTGTTTCACTGAACAGGCCTCTAGGTGCCGCCTCTTCCCCGGCGGAAGCGCATCCATTTTTTAAAGGCGGAATAATATGTATACCTATAGATCTCGTATTTTTTCATTCATTCTTTCCAGACACCTGGGAATAGCACTTCATCCTTCTAGAAGGGTAAAAAACAAAACAAACAAAACCACACCAAAAAATCTGGTAACAAAAAATTTAGAATGTAGAGAAGTTGAAATTACATTGCTAAGGGTAATTAACAAGTACATCCGGTTAGGAAAACCAATGGCTTTACTTATGAACTAAACACTCACCTAGCCTCAGCAAAAGAAAGTAATTGTACACACAGCTATGAAAACTGACGCCGGGTGTGCCCGCCTTTCGGAATCCGCCTTCCACCTATGATGCCTTCCTGTTGGCAAACGCACCTTCCAGGTTAAGACGGGCAGCCGCGTCCCCTCCAGGGGTCAGCGACCCTCGGGGGCTCTGAGTGTGGCCTCACTGGGGGCAGACAGCAGTTGTGCAGACATGAGAGGGGATGAAGGGGTCCTGTGTGCTTGCTCCACTGTGGTGCAGCTGAACGCGGGTCTGGGGGCCACATCGGCCTCACAGGGAACTTGTGAAAGAGGCTGACTGCTGGGCCCCCGCCTGCCACAAACCTGCAGGGTCATAGCGTCTTCAGGGGCCCGGAGCAGCAACAACTCATGCTCACACTGAAGCTGGAGACGCAGTGGACACGGGGACCCGCCCAGGCAATGAAGGGGGTTCTGCGCCGGCTGGGGAGCCTTGGAATGGGCAGCCTTCAGGGTCCTGGACGGAGCCCCAACCGGCTGGGATTCCTGCTCTAGAGGCCTCTGAGCCAAGGGGGTGGGGGTGAGGGTGGGGAGCAGGGTGAGAGCTGAGAGCAGGTTGTGGGCCCGGGCTAGGGAGGAGGCGCTGCTGAACTCCCGTTTGTAGGGTCAGATGGGGAGCCCACACCCCCACCTCCAGCAGAGTTCGTGGAGAGCACATCACATTGTCTCTACAGGGTACGCTCACGTTACATGAATCTCTCTGTGAGGAAGGACAGTCAGGGTGTCCTTCCACGGCGTTTCGAGATCTTTCGACCCGCCGCTTGTGCGGGCAGCAGGTGAGGGCGCCACGCTGATGGCCGGAGGCCACGCCCGCCCGAGGGCGACCCTATAAAGGCCTGAGCTGAGTGCGCCTCGGGCAGCCACAGCCGAGGAAGAGCAGAAGCCGCGCCCTCAGGTGAGTGCCCCTCCCCGCACCCCTCTCTTTTCTTACTGAGAGGGGTTTTCAGACTTGCACACATTTTCTTCTCTACCTCTGTGGGCCTGTTAGCAGATTTCAGCTGTTTCTCCTTAGGACAACAAGAACACACACAAATCTAACTAAAATATTCCCCGCTCGTTTCCCTGAGCCTTCTGCCCCTTCTGCGCCGCCAGGGCCCTCGGGCAGGGAGACTCACCCTGAATTTATGACCAGCCAATGTAGGAAATGTTCCCCGGTGAGAGACCCCCATGGGGTGTGTTGACCCCCAAGGTGCCCATGTGAGGTGGGGGTCATGTTCTGTGAAGTCCGTGAAGGTAGAGAATGGGATAGCGGGGTCCTGTCTGGATGCGGAGTCGGGCCGGTAGACTAGGATTGGGAAAACGCTCCAATTAACCGGACGGGCGCGGGGGAAGGGGACGGGCTGCTCTTTGCGGCCTGCAGTGCAGGTAACCGCCGGTCACTTGTACGCGTGAGGAGATTTTTGTGCCCAAACCCTATCGCAGCCCGCAGGATTTGGCGTCCGGGCAGCTGATGCCAATGGGCCCCATTACCGCGGTGAACTCCCCTCACCTGGCCCCGGGGCCGCTGCCCGCCCTGGAGCCGGTGTGGCCTGTTGGCCTTAAATAGGCGCACCCGCCATCGCCTCTCACTTGGACACGCCCCGCCTCCCATTTTGGTGTTTCCTTTGGAAAAGGCCGGTCTCCCCTTTGTTCATGGAGAGCCTGGCTTTTGCTAGTCGGAGTTCGACGTTCTCCTATATCGCTGCTGTGCGCTGTTAATTTAGCCTTTGAACCACCGCAGGTTCTTCTTCTTCCTATGAAGCCGTAAAAATTTGCAGACATTTTAGATAAGTAAGCAGAGAGAAACTTTTAAGAAAGTGAAGAAAAGTTTATTTAAAGGAAGAAAGTAGGGGGCCTTCCTGGTGACCCAAGGGGTTAAGTCTTAGCACTCTGAGCTATCCGTGGCCACTGCAGCAACAAGAGGACTTGTTGGGGGGGGAAAGGGACGCCTGCAACGAGCTCCACAGGAAGGTTTATGGACCCCCACCTCAAGCCAGAGAGATCCAAGACCCCTAGGGCTACGAAGCCCAGAATTCCATCATCCAGAAGAGAGGATTACCGGAAACTGAGGGGTGGAGTTAAGCAGACATGTTGGCTATAGAACGAGGGCTTTTGACCTTGGGGGTCTCTGGCTTCTCGCTGGGCTGCAGCGTGCCATTGGGGTTTCCAGCTCTTTGGATCTGGTAGGACGTATTTGGAGATTTATCTCTCTCCCTCACTTTCTCTTTTGTCCCCGAGTTATTCATTTTTTTAATTTCCCTTCCTTTTGTAAATAAACCCTTTTATTAACCTTTTTGTGAGTGCCTGCAATTGTTATTATAAGTCCTTTTTAAGTGCATGGGTGAGAACCCACAGTCAGGCACCCCATTGTATATCGGGGTTGCCCTGTAACAAACTGACCCTCAGGGCGGCAGACCTCTTCGGCCTTCCCACTGCCCCCCTCAGCAGTGTACTAAAGTCATTTTCCCTGTTCTGCTCCCCACCTAGTCTCTGGTGAATCCTCTTACCCACCTCCCTGCACCTCTGGCCTACACCCCAGTTCTTGTATGCATAAATAAATAATCTCTCTTTAAAAAAATGAAGGTCTCCTGGGTACGCTGTACTTGGGAGGGGCAAGGAAGCCATTGTGGGCCCGTGTCTAGGGGTATTTAAACCTTTTTTTCTCTATTCTAAAATCTCATCCTATTATGTGGTTGCCTTTTTCTCCTAGTGGCCTGGCGCCTCCGGGCAGATGTGCCCATTTTCCCATCTCAGAGTTTCTCTTTTTACCTCCTCTAAGTTTGGCTAAAATTTACTGCCCCAATTAGCCTCAAATTTTAGCCTTGAAATTTATTGCCCTCATTAGCCCTCCTGGATTTCTGTCCTTATCTCAGAAGCTTTTTTTTTTTTTTTTTAAAGATTTATTTTTTATTTATACATACAAGCTGGGGTACAGGCCAGAGGCGTGGGGTGGCGAGAGGGTTCACCAGAGTCAGAGTGGGGAGCAGAACAGGCAGATCAGAAATACACTGCTGAGGGGAGCAGCGGGCGAGGCAGGAGAGGTCTGCCGCACCATGTGGGATTCTCCCCGGCCGGGCATCGAACTCGCGTCGCCGCTGCCGACAGCTCCACAGCTCAGCAGTTAACCGCTGCGCCGCCACCCGGGAGGCCCTCTCAGAAGCTTTTTAACCCTCCCAAAGTCCCTGCGGGCACTGTCCCTGAAGGTGCCTGGTTAACCCTGACTTGCCCTGGGACTCACTCCCTCCTGTAAGGTTCCATTTTAGTGCACGGTCATGTCACAGTTTATTATTAAAATTAAGTGCTTTTCGGAAAAGGAAATAAGTATTGCATCATTAACACCTTCAAGGACCTTTAACATTATGTAATGTGACTCAGCGCAAACAATACATGAAACTGTCTCCAGGAAAAAAGGGCTTGTTGGTATAAAGATGAAAACTTTTGATAACGCTGATGTTGCCCTTCATCTCCTTTGAGACGACTCGTGAATACTGTTTCTGACATCAGGTCTTCCCTCTATTCGTGGTTTTAGTTCAGCGTCCTTGGAAGCGGAGTTAAGTGTCTTAAAACGAACACGCTTCCTTGGTGCTCTGCAGGGGCTCCCAGAAAACCGGGCTAGGGAGAGAAGGTTCTGTCTCCTTGTCTAATGTTCTCTCCTGTCTTGGGTTGGAAATACAGAAACGCCAGCGAGAGTCAAGCTCCCTTCTCTGGTCAGCCGGGCTCCCCGTCTCCAGCCTGAACCCATCACCCCTGGGAGCAGAGGACAGAGGGAGGGGTGTGCGGGAGAGACAGCAGCCGCCCCCAGGTAGGTGGGATGAGGGAGCTGGGGCCTGGGGAGGGGTCCAGGTCTGGGAGGAGCCAGACCTGAACATGAGAGCTGGGGAGTTCTGCTGAAGGAAATGATGGGGGGCCTGGCTTGGCCTTTCTCACTGTCGCAGGGGTGCTCTCCCGTCCCACTGTTGGCATGTTCCTCAGCCCCAGTGGAGGCTCCACCTCCTGCTCCAGAGTTTCCATCAGCACAGTGAGCACCCCCAGCCGCCCCGGGCCTGTGAGGGTCCCCCCGGGATCTGCCTGCGCTTCCATTTGCTGGGGTAGATGGGAAAACACACACGCACACACGGAGTTCCTGGGTGGAGGCCAGAGTGAGCTTCCTCACCCACTTTGGGTGCCCTTGCCTCCTGGAATCACCCACAAATTCTACTCCCTAAGTGGGATGGGGGATAGACAAGAGCAGACTTGCCCATGGGGGTCTCCCCACGTCCAGACCCCGGACTCAGTCCTCGGCACGGACTTGGGGCCCTCACAGTATTCACCTCGGTCTCGCGTGGAACAACCTGGGCCACCTCTTTAAGACACAACGGTCGCTGGACCCTGGTGATGACAGTTGACGGGCCCTGGCTGTGGGACCCGGGGGCTGGTTGTAATGACACACGCGCCCTCGGTGCGGGGTGGGGGGGGCAGCTTTGCACACACGCTCGTCACACGTTCCTGTGTCCACACGTCCCCCGAGGTTCCATTCAGGACAGACCCTGGCTCCGCGCTGGGACACGGTGGCTCCAGGTCTGGCCTGAGCCTCCCTGGTTTGCATGTTCAACCGTCACTGAGGCCGTTGCCCCCAGACCTCGTTCCAGCAGCACTGAGCCCAGAGAGCAAGAAGGGCCCCGAGTCCCTCCTGCCCACCCGCCCGCCTCAGCGTGAGCCCGCGGGTTCTCCGTGGACCCACTGACGGCTTCCAGAGAGACGGCTGCGCTCCCAGGTCCTGGGGGATCCCGCAGGTGGCGTCTGGGCGAGGTGTTTGGGGGGCCCCCCATCCTCAGGGGAGCAGTGCTTCCTGAGCGCCTGCTGTGAGCGCCCAGCTGTGTGCTGGACATGGTGCCGGAACCCCGCATGCAGCGTGTGAGTCCTTGTCACCCCCCAGCACTGGGGTCCGTGCTCGCCTTCCCAGGAGGATTTAGGGGCTGGTCTTGCTTCCTGGGGGTGGGGTTCTGTCTCCTTCCATTATCGCTGCTGATAAGCAAGATGTGGGGTGACTGCCCAGAGCTGGGAGGGAGGGGGGAGAGGGAAGAAGGGAAGAGGGAGGGCGGGCCTGCGGGCGGGCACTGGTTCTGAAGGACTCTGATGGGTTGATGGTTTGTGTTTGTGCTTTTGTTCATTTGTAATGTGGGTTATGGGTGCGGCGGGACAGGGCGCCGCGGGGTACCTGCCAGCGTCATTGTAACCAGAAATTGACTCCCCAGATTGTGGGGTCATTGTTGTGCGTCAGAGCTGCGCGAATCATCAGTGGCAGCTCTGGACTTGCGGGGCGCGGCCGCCAGGGGCTCTGACCTCTGCTCTTGCGCGTGCGGTCTGGGGCGGGCGGAGCCGGGTGGTGTTGGCAGTTTCTTGGTGTGAGAGGCCAGGGCCAAACTGAATGGGCCGGTCTTCTGGAGGTGACTTCTGCGGTTGTTGAGCTCTGTGCTCTGGGTGTCAGCTGTGAAGCTGTAACAAGTCTGGTGGCAAGCGAGGGCCCCTTGTGTTGGAGAGGACATGAGCCCCTGGGCGGCTCTGTGGTCCGTGGGAGACTGGTTTGTGCCTCAGATCTGGTTTCACCTTGTCTGACCTCAAGTGTGTGGGTCTGGTGGTGGTGCAGACAAGGCTGGTAGTCCCGGGGGCTGGGTGGCTGAGCCCCGCGTGTGGCTACCTGTGATAGTGGGGTGAGGGGCTGGAGCCAGGTGCGCCCTGTGCGCAGGCGCAGGATTTGGGGCGCCCTAACGGCGCATTTACCCGGGGGGGGGGGCGCCAGGAGGACAGATGTGTTGGGTGTTTGACACAGAAATTTTCTCTAAGTGAAAGGTGGCGCCGTTTGGTTTTACAAGGTAAACTGAGGCACATTCCAGTTTTTCTCCAGGTCGCGTGAGCACATCTGTTCACCTAGGTTCGTGCTGAGGCCCGGGTGGGGGGCTCGCCCTGCAGGGGCGGGGAGAGGTTTCTACACAGAAAACAGGGAGGCAGCAAGGAAACAATCTTGGTTGTAGTTTAAGCAGTTGTGTTTTTGGAGAGACTCGGAGGCCTTTTTACGTGCGTCACTTTAAAGGTTGATTTTGTAGGTTCGTGTGCGTTGACTCTGGAGTCGCTGGGTTGCTCAGCTCGGCTGCCCGGGCTGGAACGCACCTTGGCCGTCGCCGTAGCCGCCTGGTTTGATTATTGTGTGGAAAGGCATTTAGTGGTTGCTGCGGTTTCCACCGGTTGCAGTGCTCACTGGAAAGTTGTCTCCTGAAGCGAGAATTGCCTGGGACTCAGAACCACCCAGATAACCCAGTGTGCAGGTCACAGGCACGTCCCTGGTGTGTGGGAGCAGGTGACACTCACCTGTGCAGACGAATAAACGGTGACTTCGTAAAGGTGTTGCTTTCATGGTGGCCGGGAAATGAGCTGCCGAATGTGGTGTATGGTTCGCACTGGCGTAGAAGCCTCTTTCGCGTGCGGTGGTTTAAGGAAAACGATGGTACATTTTGATCTGATATTCATTTAATATTGAACCAAGTACAAAATGTTTTAATGTTTGTGTGTCACCAAATTGATGGTAAATTTAATCTGATACTTAATATTGAACCAAGTACAAAAATTTGTGTTTGTGTGTTATCAAATTGATGGTAAATTTGATTTGATATTTAATATTGAACCAAGTACATAATATTTCAGTGTTTGTGTGTTACTGAATTGATGGTAAATTTGATCTGATGTTTAATACTGAACCAAGTACAAAAATTTTAGTGTTTGTGTGTTACCGAATTGATGGTAAATTTGATCTGATATTTAATACTGAACCAAGTACAAAAATTTTAGTGTTTGTGTGTTACCGAATTGATGGTAAATTGGATCTGATATTTAATACTGAACCAAGTACAAAAATTTTAGTGTTTGTGTGTTACCGAATTGATGGTAAATTGGATCTGGTATTTATTTAATGCTGAGCCAAGTACAAAATATTTTAGTGTTTGTGTTATCAAATTGATGGTAAATTGATCTGATATTTAATATTGAATCAATTATGTAATATTTTAGTGTTTGTATGTGTTACCAAATTAATGGTAAATTTGATCTGATACTTGAACCAAGTGCAAAATATTTTGGTGTTTGTGTATGTTATCAAATTTCAAATACGGTTTTTGAAATGGTGTAAGGAACTTTTATCCCGGGATGACATTACTGATGGGAATATGGAGATTTTTACTTTTAAATGAATATTTTACTTTGTTTTATACTTAAACATTCAGTGTGTTTCTTTGTATAGTGGTTTTCAGTTGCTGCCATAACAAATTCTCGCCCACTTAGCAGCTTAAAGAGACTTTCAGTTGGTAGTAAGTCAGAATTGTGGTGGGCTTGGCCAGCTTTTTGCTCTGGGTCGCCAAGGTCACTGCCAAGGTGTCCGCAGGTGGGGCTCTCCTCTGCAGCCTCCAGGGGAGAATCTGCTTCCTGGCCCGTTCACGTTGTTGGTACAATTCGTTTCCTTATCCTGGTTTGCAGTCCTCCTCCATTGTAAGGTTCCCCCCCTTTGTTTCATGCTGGAAACAGCGTAATTAAGATGTGGGCTGGACACAGTTCAGGCGATTGATGTAGTCTTCGCTGCTCTCCCGAGCCTCCTCTGTGCATTTTGTTTTATTTTTTTCCCCCCAAAACTGCTGAAATTTCTTTCTCCTAATGCTGTTCATTCTTGACTTTGTTGGGTGCTGTCAGTGTGATGGGACTCAGAATGTGGGGGGCTCATGCCCAGGTCATGGCTTGTTCTGTCAGCCCTCACCTACAGCCTGTGGTTTCTGAGTATTCCATGTGACAACCATCCACATGATCTTGACTTACAGCGGGGACAACACTGAGAGTCCTCTATCTGGCGCCCTCCTCAGTGACTAGTGCGCATTTAACTATCATCGAGTTAGTATTAGTGTGCAGTTTGTTTATTGCGTTTTCGCCACCAAACCATCTGCCTCCTTCCTCTTTCTCCCTTGTGCTGTCTGGTAACCATTATCTTTTTTTTTGCTATGTTCAAATTTTCTTGTATGTAATTGTTTTTATGTTCTTATATGCCGCAAATGAGTGAAATCATCTGAAATCTTTCACTTTTGGCTTATTTCTCGCAACATAATCACTTCAAGGTCCTTCCATTTTGTGCCAAATGCCACCACTTCATCTTTCTTCACAGCTATGTAATATTCCATTAAATATATGCTCCAATTTCTCTATCCATTCATCTGTTAAAGGGCTCTTGGGTTTGGTCAATTACTTGGCGACTGTAACCAAGTGGAGATAGATCTTTCCATATTGGTTATTTGAGCAAATACTAATAGTGGTATTGCTGGGTCAAACAGAATTTCTTATTCTTGGGAAATCGCCATACCATTTTCCATGCACCAGCTTGCATTCCCACCAGTAGGGATGAGAGTTTCTTTTTCACCACAATCGCAGCAACATGTATTAATTCTGTTCTTTTTTATATGGGCTATTCTCACAGGGGTGAGGAGGAATCTCTGTGGTTTTAGTTTGCATTTCTTATAAAAAGTGATGTTGAACATTTTTCCATCTGTCTGTAGGTGGTCTGGATGTCTTCCTTAGAGACGGTCTACTGGGTGGTTGGTTTCTTTGTTGGATTGTGTTACTTTGTAAATTTTGGAGCTTAACCCCTTACCAGGTGTATGCTAAGTCCATTGGTATGGTAAGTCCCATTAGTGGGTCACCTTTTTTTTTTTTTTTAAAGATTTATTTATTTATACAAGCTGGGGTATAGGCCAGAGGCATGGGGCGGCGAGAGAGTTCACCAGAGACAGAGCAGGGAGCAGAACAGGCAGATCAGAAATACACTGCTGAGGAGAGCAGCGGGCGAGGCAGGAGAGGTCTGCCCTGCCATGTGGGATTCTCCCCTGCTGGGTGTCGAACTTGCGTCGCCAGCTGCCCACAGCTCCACAGTGCAGTGCTCAACCGCTGCGCCACTAGGGAGCCCTAGGTTACCTTTTTTTGTGAGGGTTTGTTTTGCGGTACAACAGCCTTTAAGTTTGATGTGGTCCCACTGGTTGTTTTTGCTTGTTTCCCTTGCTGTTGGGGTCGTATTCCCAAATCCATCTTTGGGGTAGATGTCCCGTGGTGGGTTCCCTGTATTTTCCTTCAAGTACTTTATGGTTTTGTTCTTACGGCCAAATCTTTAAAACATTTTAAGTGAACTTTTCATGGATGGTGTTAAATACGGGTCTTGCTTTGTTTGCACGTGGCCTTCTGTGACCCCAGTTACCATTTATTGAAGCGGCTCTTTTTTCTCCACTGTGTGGCTGTTACTCCTTTATCAAAAGTTAGCTGTCCGTATGTATATGAATTTATCTCGGGGCTTTTCTATTCCACTGGTCTGAGTTTGTGTCAGTTCCCGCACTGTACTGTTGGATTGCTGTTGCTGTGTGATACTGTTTGAAGTCAAAGTGTGATGTCTCCATTTTTCTTATCTCTCAAGATTGTTTTGGCTATTTGAGGTCTTTTGTGGTTCCATATAAATTAGGTAATTGTTTTATTTCCTTCAAGTCATTGGTATTTTAATAGGTATTGCATTACATTTGTAAATTTATTTGGGTAATATAGTTTTCATGATATTAATTCTTCCCAGTCATCAACACGGGTTGTTTTTCCATTGTCGTGCGTGGTCTTTATTTCTTTTAATAGTCTTACTGTTGTGCCTGTACCATCCCTTCACCTCCTGCGTTGTTTATTCCCAAGTATTTCCTTCTTTTTGGTGTGACGGTAAATGGAGCTTATTTCCCTTTCTTCTCATACACTATTCTGTAGAAATGCCAAAAAGGATTCTTGCGTACTGATTTTGTATCCTGCCACCTCTGTATCTGTTTACTATTTTTTTAAAAGATTTTATTTATGCATACAAGCTGGGGTGTAGGTCAGAGGTGCGGGGGGGGGGGGAGCGGGGTGAGAGGATTCACCAGTGACAGAGTAGGGAGCAGAACAGGCACATCTACTGAAATCCACTGCTGGGGGAAGCAGCGGGCAAGGCAGGAGAGGTCTGCTGCGCCATGTGGGAAGCTCCCTGGCTGGGGATTGAACTCGTGCTGCAGTGACTGTGGACATCTTCATAGTGCTGAGACTTAACCCCTTGCACCACCAGGGAGGCCCAGTCGCTAGACACTTTTTAAATCTCTTCTTTGATTTCTTTATTGACCCAAGAGTTGTTCAAGAGCATTTTGTTTAGTCTCCACCTATTTTGGTTTGTTCTAGGATTCATTTCATGGTTAATTTCTAGCATAACAGCATTGTCTGTGAAGATGCTTGTTAGAATTTCTGTTTTCATGTATTTCTGGGACTTGCTTTATGTCCTAGCACATGACCTATTCTTGGAATGTTCCCTGTACACTGGAGAGGAAAGTGCACTTACTGCTTTTAGATAGCAAACTCTGTAAATGTCCAGTAATTCCATCTCATCTAACACTGCCTAACTGCAGCTAGATTTCAGACGTCTAGCTTCCAGAGCCACGAGGAGACGAGGTTCTATTTGTTTAGCCCCCAGTGGGTGGGAACAAGACAGTGGTTCCAAGAAGCCAGCCCTGTGCCCCCGTGCTCTGCTGCCTCGTGTCCTGTGTCCCTACCCCCTCACCCTGCATCTGGGCCTCGGCCCCCCCTTCCCTGCGTCCTCCTCCTCAGCCCCCTTGGTCACTCACCGTCTCTTCTCCAAACGGTCCTGCCTTCCCAGCACTCTGACCCTGGGGGCCCTGACCTGCTGGGCTTGTGGTGCGGCCAGGCGCTGCCCGGTGTGGGGGGATCCAGGCGAGGCTGGTTGTGCTAGAAGCTGTGTAAAGGCAGAAGGAGCTCGAGTCTGAGGCGCCCAGGGACTGTCCTAACCCTGCGTGGCGGCACGCGTCCTCACGGGCCGGAGTCCAGGTACACACTGGTGTGACTGTGAGCTGGTCACTGCCGCGTACTGTGTGTGCACACGTGAGTGCTGCACGTATGGTTGTGTATTAGAGGAGTGTGAGTGCATGTGTGTGTTGGCACCTGAGTGCGCTGACTTAGGTGCACGAGCGTACGTGTACAGAATGAGGTGCCCACTTTGGCACCTGTAATCCATGACTTCAAAAAAGAGGGGGCGCTCAGTAGTGGATATGAGTCAAATGTGGATGGTTTGAAATGGGAAGATTGATCTGCACTCATATATTTAGTAATTACAAATAAATGATCATACAGTCATTTGGCAAGGTAGCGTGAGGCCTGCGGTGGGCGTTCACTGAGGACAGCTGCCTTATAAGGTATTTTTAAAATATGGTAAACTTGCGGATTAAGCCTAATCCTGGTCCTTTTCAATGAGGCTCTTGTATGTTACAGACTTACATATATACTGGTGTTATTCTGTTAAGATTTCCTATGAATCCCGCTATAAGTATCTTCAGGTTATAGTTTCCTACCTAATGTTTATATTTAATTTCAAAGCTAATTTGAATTGAGTTGTGCAGACCAGCCTAATGTAATTGTATTATCACTTCATCATTTTAAAGGCTAAGGCACAGGAAATCCTCCTTAGTTATTTGTCCGATCGTGTATTTATTTGATTCCACTTCTGCTCATAAATGAAGGCGGAGCTCAGCACGCCGAAAGTTAGAAAAGAGGTCAGTGTTGGGCAGAAGCATCTCAGGGACACGGAGCTGGGACACCCGGGTCCAGCCCCCTTCCTCGCTGTCCCGCCCCCTCTGCCTGTCCCCTTCTGCCTCCAGAATTGAAGGGAAGGTTTCTCCTGAACACTCGGGGGGTCTCTGCAGCTGTATGACTTCCTGATAGACATCTGTAATCATGTTTGGTAAATCGTAACAGGAAAAAAACCAGCAACTGTTTTAAGAAACAATTCTTGGCTCCTCGGCTGCCCCCTCACTGCGTGTCCACAGGTCAGGGCTACGACTCAGTGTGGACACGGGGACGTCCACCAACATCCGTGTCATTGGCTTGCACTGTCTTCTCGAAGCTTAAAATTGGAATCAGAATTAGAGTGCTATATTAGTCCCTAAAACTGGGGAAATGCTCCTTCTTCTGTAGAAATCCAAAAATCACAGACTCCCTAGAAGTAACTGAAATGTCCTCTCTCCAAATGGCTATTTATGATTCTCCTCTAATACTTATTTCTGTCCTAACTTAGACTCTGTTCTTTTTCTAGACCTTTGAAGTGTAAAGTTAGGCTATTTGAGAAATATATATATATTTAAAGATTTATTTATGCACAGAAGTACTGGGGTGTAGGCCAGAGGTGGGGTGTGTGAGAAGATTCACCAGAGACAGAGTGGGGAGCAGAACAGGCAGATCCACTGAAGTACACTGCTGAGGGGAGTAGCGGGGAGACAGGAGAGGTCTGCTGTACCGTGTGGGTCAGCTCCTTGGCCGGGGATCGAACTCAGGCCATAATGGTGATAGCACTGAGACTTAACCCCCTACACCACCAGGGAGGACACAAGATATTTTTTTCCCTTAATGTAGGCACCTGTGGCTATAAACTTCCTTCTTAGAATGATTTTGACACATCCCATAAATTGTGGCATATTATTTTCAATTATTCAAATGATGTTCTAATTTCTGTTTTTTTTTTTTTTTTAAGATTTATTTATTTATACATACAGCTGGGGTACAGGCCAGAGGTGTGGAGTGGCGAGAGGGTTCACCAGAGACAGAGTGGGGAGCAGAACAGGCAGATCAGAAATACACTGCTGAGGGGAGCAGCGGGCGAGGCAGGAGAGGTCTGCCGCACCATGTGGGATTCTCCCCGGCCGGGCGTCGAACTCGCATCGCTGCTGCCGACAGCTCCACAGTCCAGTGCTTAACCGCTGCGCCACCAGGGAGGCCCTAATTTCTGGTTTGATGGCTGTTCAGGAGCATGTCTAATTTCCACAAAGTTTTGAATTTTTCAATTTCCCTCTTGTTCCTGATTTCTACTTCCTGAACACTAGGAGGATAAATGATTTAATCCTAAATGTTTGGAGGTTGGCTTGTTTTACATATACGTGAATGACAAGGTTCACCAAAACATCCTCGCTTTGCAGTGTTTTTGCCAATCGATTTGCTAGTTCCATTTTTAGCGATGCTGTTGTTGATCGGGTTTAGCCTCTGGCTGAGGAACAGTAGGCCTCAGTGTGCCTGGAGGCCTCGTGGGTCCTGCCCCTGGGGTGGGGGGTGGCCTGGGGCACGCGGGAGGCTTGTGCGGAGGTGACGCCCCTGCCCACCCGTGGCAGCAGGAAATAAGCTGGGGGCCAGGCATTAGGAAAATCGTTCAGCCCCAAACCTGCCACGTCTCGGTGACCCCTTTAGAAAGGCCCGAGGAGCTGGCCTTGCTCCCATGGTTGAGACTCAGACCTGTGGGCCTTAGCCTGCCCCCACTGAGAGGAGGCACACGGCAAAGCAGAGAGAAACCCCAGGGTTCCTACTGGCAAAGCAGAGAGAAACCCCAGGGTTCCTACTGGCAAAGCAGAGAGAAACCCCAGGGTTCCCACCAGCGCCTGAATAAAAATCCCAGCCCTGTGGCCTGGAGGCCCTCCGCTGGGACTCCCCGCCCCCAGCTGAGTTCGCCCCCCCCTGAAATCCAGTATTTTGCCTTTACTGCCAGTTCCCTATTCAAAAATACTTATTAAAATTAAGTGTTTGGGTGAGATGTCCCATCCTTGACCACAGAAACCTTGAAATAGCAGTCGGTACGGGTCATGGGTACGAACACTGGAAATAGGGTTAAGATTTAAAATTTTCATAACTGGCCTAGGCACTCATGTGACTGTTACGTTGCAGCGGAAGATAAATTAGACGCAGAGTGAGCCTGTGTATTATTAAAGGCACACACCGCGTTCGGGCTTGTGGCAGAGATGGTGCTTTTAACCACTTTGCTATGGAGTTAAATCCAGGCAGCCGGGTTTTCAAACAACTCAGTCCTGTATTTAGTTTGTTTTTCTACCTGGCCACTACATCTCAGATGGGTGGTGTTTCATGACGTTTTGGTGACCAAAACTGGTTTCTTTCCATATGTAAAAACTCACTCCGCAGGTCAGAGTCAGTTATGAATAAAGACTAAGCTCCCTAGCGAAATCGGGGAACTCCCTGCAGCTATGGCTAACGCACATTTTCTGAGGGCTACTCTCCCCCGCCAAACTTGTGTGAAGGGAAACTGTTAGCAGAGACAATATTTTTTTTTTTAAAGATTTTATTTTATTTATACATACAAGCTGGGGTACAAGCCAGAGGCGTGGGGCGGCGAGAGGGTTCACCAGAGACAGAGTGGGGAGCAGAACAGGCAGATCAGAAGTACACTGCTGAGGGGAGCAGCGGGCGAGGCAGGAGAGGTCTGCCGCACCATTTGGGGTTCTCCCCGGCCGGGCGTCGAACTCGCGTTGCCGCTGCCGACAGCTCCACAGCGCAGCGCTCAACCGCTGCGCCACCGGGGAGGCCCAGCAGAGACAAGACTTGTGGAGTCTCGTGCAAGGTTAGAAATGAAGACGTGGAGAAAGGCGTGATGCGTGTGGGGCTGATTCTGAAACCAGCACAAGATGCACCGTCTGAGGCACACAAATGTCATCTGCCTTTTCGTAAATGCTTTTTCTTGTCTTTTTTTTAAAAGATTTTTTCACTTATGCATACAAGAGCTGGGGTACAGACCAGAGGTGTGGGGTGTGTGTGTGT